>JAXIVJ010012755.1:0-27500 GCA_036785665.1 Chirona hameri | reverse complement strand
ACGAGCATAGTGCTTGCGGAAGGACCGGACAAAGAAACGCATAGGGCATTGCTTACCGAGTCGACTATCTACTGCATTTTAAAAGCATTTCGACGGGCCATCCCCGAGAAACCCTACTCCCTCCCTGCTCTAGTGCTACACGCAGAGGCGCAGCCAGGTGGGGGGGGGGGGGGACAATTGCCCCGTCCTCTTACGGGTCACAGGCGGCCTCACCGAGATTGGCCCAGATACCATTTGCATTAGCTAAATGACTTTCAAAAAGCCATAGAGGAGCCCTCAAACAGGTAAGGGTCACCCTGGTGCATGTCAAGGGTCCTCAGAGACACTGAAGGGCTTTCGAAGTCAGCCCAGGGGGTTCTTGGGCATGTACAGGGGCCCATTGAGCCCACCCAGGGGCCCACAAAACTGTCCAGAGGCCTCTCCAGCATGTCAAGGGGCACATTGAGCCCACTTAAGGGAGCAAAAACATGCCTACACTCCCCAAAAATCAACACCTGCGCAGGTTGTCAACACCTCTAGCCCGTGTGATGCCCACACAACCTAAAATACGTCGCCTGGAAGGTGTTTTGTTTAGCACTCAGGGAGGTGTACCGGAACAACCGTGATCGCCGCTGCATGGGGTGTATAGGTTTAACGGAACACCCTTGATAACCGCTGCATGGGGTGTCGAGGTGTCGCAATACGCATGCGTGGGGTGTCGATTGACGCCTCAGCCGGGCGTATTGCGGGAGTTGGTTTACCATTGGGAGAGGAGTAACGTCACCGCTGCATGGGGTGTCGAGGTGTCGCAATACTCATGCGAGGGGTGTCGATTGACGCTAAGCCGGGCGAATTGCGGGAGTTCGTTTACCACTGGGAGAGGTGTGATGGTCGCCGCTGCATGGGGTGTCATGACGCAGACGCATGGCGGGCGGCGGCCGCCGCCGGGCGCCGGCTCAGAGACGTGTCGCAACTCGTAAGACTATGCCAATCTGAACACTCTGACCTGACTCTGACCACTCGCGCCAACTTTCCCAATCTGAGCAACTAAAAATTAGTACATTTCAGTGCAAAACATTGTATTAACAAAACCGTTAATTATTGTAAACAGATCCATGTATCAACACCAGCATCACAAATCAGCATCATCAAGCATGCTCATAAATAATCATAGTTACTATGGATCAACAGTCAGCTACGTATATTCATATGTGTATAGAAGCTTGGTCGGTGCACCTCCGACTGGATAAGAAATACAATTGGTTGTGACGAGAGGGCATGAAACATAGACGCTATCATACCTAATGTTTATCGATCACAAATTCACAACTAAGTAAATTTCTAAGATCAAAAGAACGCACGAAAGAACGCACTCACAGCTCACAATTAGGTACTTATAACTCCGATCACGACAGCACGATTGACAGCCTTTCGCAACTCAACGGCTACTTGCACACTGACAACGGTCGACGCACGCACACTGCAGAACCCGCCGCGCCCAAGGTCACAGCCCAACTGACCCGGCGCGGCGGCGCGGCCGGCCGGCGGTTATGTGCGCGCGCAGCCAACGCCGCACCGTCGTCTGCGTGCATCTGCGTCACGACACCCCAAGCAGCGGCGACCGTCACACCTCTCCCAGTGGTGAACGAACTCCTGAAATACGCCCGGCTGAGGCGTCAATCGGCTCCCCGCATGAGCATTGCGACATCTCGACACCCAATGCAGCGGTGACGAACACACAATGCGATGGTGGTCGGCACTGACACACCACGCAGGTGTCTGACATAGCGAAGCATCAACAGTGACATCCCATGCATGAGTAAATTTCCAAATTAACCCCTGCGGCAGGAGTTGACACCCGGGTCGTGTGTAGCGATGTTGTGAGTGTAGGGACCTTGCGAGCATTCCCTGGGGCCCATTGAGCCCACTCAAGGGCCCAAAAAACCTGCCCAGGGGCCTCTAGAGCCTGGCCTGTCCAAGGGCCCATTGAGTGTGTTGATGGGCCTCTTGAGCCTGCCCATGGGTCCATTATAGTCTGTTTTGGGGCCTCTCTAACCTGGGGAGGGGCCATTATAGTTTTCCCAAGGGCCCATCGAGTCTGTTCAGGGGCCTCTCGAACCTTCCAAGGGGCTATTAGAGCCTGCCCAGAGGCCTCTCGAGCTTGCCCAGGGGCCCATTGAGTCTGTGCAAGGGCCTCTTTAACCTGAGTACACTCACAAAAAAAAATCAACACCTGCGCAGGGTGTCAACACCCCTAGCCCGTGTGATGCCCACACAACCTAAAATACGTCGCCTGGAAGGTGTTTTGTTTAACACTCAGGGAGGTGTACCGGAACAACCGTGATCGCCGCTGCATGGGGTGTATATGTTTAACGGAACACCCTTGATAACCGCTGCATGGGGTGTCGAGGTGTCGCAATAGTCATGCGTGGGGTGTCGATTGACGCCTCAGCCGGGCGTATTGCGGGAGTTCGTTTACCATTGGGAAAGGTGCAACGTCACCGCTGCATGGGGTGTCGGGGTGTCGCAATACTCATGCGGGGGGTGTCGATTGACGCCTCAGCCGGGCGTATTGCAGGAGTTCGTTCACCACTGGGAGAGGCGTAACGGTCGCCGCTGCTTGGGGTGTCGTGACGTAGACGCATGGCGGGCGGCGGCCGCCGCCGGGCGCCGGCTCAGAGACGTGTCGCAACTCGCAAGACTCATGCCAATCTGAGCACTCTGACCTGACTCTGACCACTCGCGCCATTCTTCCCAATCTGAGCAACTACAAATTAGTACATTTCCGTGCAAAAACCATTGTATTAACAAAACCGTTAATTATTGTAAACAGATCCATGTATCAACATCAGCATCACAAATCAGCATCATCAAGCATACTCATAAATCATCATAGTTACTATGGATCAACAGTCAGCTACGTATATTCATATGTTTATAGAAGCTTGGTCGGTGCAGCTCCGACCGGATAAGCAATACAATTGGTTGTGACGGGAGGGCACGAAACATATAGACGCTATCATTCATAATGTTTATCGATCACAAATTCACAACTAACTACATTTCTAAGATCAAAAGAACACAAGAAAGAACGCACTCACAACTCACAATTAGGTGCTTATAACTCCGATCACGATAGCACGATTGACAGCCTTTCGCAACTCAACGGCAACTTGAACACTGACAACGGTCGACGCACGCACAATGCACAACCCTCCACGGCCAAGGTCACAACCCAACTGGCCCGGCGCGCGGCGCGGCCGGCCGGCGGTGATGTGCGCGCGTAGGCAAGGCAGCGCCGCCGTCTGCGTGCGTCTACGTCACGACACCCCAAGCAGCGGCGACCGTCACACCTCTCCCAGTGGTGAACGAACTCCTGCAATACGCCCGGCTGAGGCGTCAATCGGCACCCCGCATGAGTATTGAGACACCTGGACACCCCATGCAGTGGTGACGTTACGCTTCTCCCAGTGGTGAACGAACTCCCGCAATACGCCCGGCTGAGGCGTCAATCGACATCCCCCGCATGAGAATTGCGTCACCTCGACACCCCATGTAGCGGTGACGAACACACAATGCGATGGTGGTCGGCACTGACACACCACGCAGGTGTCTGACATGGGTGTAGATAGCGAAGCATCAACAATGACACCCCATGCATGAGTAAATTTCCAAATTAACCCCTGTGGCAGGAGTTGACACCCGGGTCGTGTGTAGCGATTTTGTTAGTGTAGGGGCCATTAGATTATGTGCAGGGGCCTCTCGAGCTTTCCCAATGGTCTATTGATCCTGTTCAGGGGCTTCTCGAACCTTCCCAAGGGCTATTAGAGTCTGCTCAGGGGCCTCTCGGCTTGCCAAGGGGCCATTGAGTCTGTTCAGGGCCCTTTCGAGATTATCCAGAGGGTCATTGAGTCTGTGAACGGGGCCCTCGAGCCTGCCCAGGGGTTGCTAGCCGTCGCCTGGAGCGCCTGCTATAGCTGGAGCGCCTGCTAGCCGTGGTCGGCGCGGTCATAATGAGCGGTAATGTGCTGTATTCTGGCCCACCTGGTGCAATGTTTTCTTGGGTTACCAATCGAACAGCTCAGGTTTGTTTCACAATGGAAACACAATTCTAAAGAATAGTGTTATCAAATGTGCAACCAACCTTCGGTTAAAAAATGGTAATTTGATAAGTCTGATGCGTTTTTGAATTCAGGGGGGTGGTGGTAGTACAAAACAATTTAGCAATTTTCCTTCTTTTTGCGGGAAAAATTAACAACTTATCGTAAAAATTGCCTTTGCAGCAGTCAAAATCCAGCTATCCAGTGTCCAGTGTCAAAAACTGACAAATTTCGCGCCGCTTCGCAGCATGACACAAGTTTCGCAATTGCTTATACAAATTTAGAAAATGGGAAAAATAATTTAATTAAGTGTCAGGCAGAGGCTATCCTTGGCGGTAACCAGTGGTGAATCCAGGGGGGCCCGTAGGGGCTGAAGTCCCCTGCCTTAGAAAACGGCGCCATTTTTGTATAGGATTTGCCGGCGCCGAAGGCGCCGTAGCGTTTTCGGGAGTCCGCCAGGGCGCCCTTGCGTCTACCAACAGCATCGTAGCACTCTTGGAAGGCACCCTGGCACCCTCAGAAGACATCTTGCCGCCCTCACAACGCATTATGCCGCCCTCGGAAGGTACATCGCCGCCCACGGAAGGCATTATGCCGCCCTCGGAAGGCATTATGCCGCCCTTGGAAGGCACCATGCCGCCCCCGTCAACGAGGAAATATGCCGCCCTCAGGCCTGAAGCCCCCTGCCTTAGAAAATCCTGGATCCGCCCCTGCGGTAACTGCTGACCTCAGGCCCCATTCCCTTCATAAAATATTAACTTCCAAGTTTCAAATAGGCTACATGTTAGCTAGTCTGCCGAGTTCCGAAAAAGGTGACGCGAACGCAAAGACGAGGAGATCGGCACCCGGAAGCTGCTCCAGCGGTGACGAATTTGCTGAACCGAAGAGCTAATAGTAGAAACAGGCTAGGACCATCTTCCCAAGCCATCTCCCAATTCATTTTGGTTTATTTACGCGCTATTATGATTTCTGCACATCACTATGACAACAGCTTCCTTTTCCGTCGCGGCCTCTTCATGATACGTGAGTGCTCCTGAAAAAGTGTGTTTTAATGGTTTGTTAAGTACATTAAAAAATGTAATGCCTTCTTGATTGCTTTTGACTTATGTTTAGAATCGTCTGAGCATATGGTATCAAATATCAACGCTTAAAACCGGGATGATTGTTGCAATTCATTGAAATGTTAGTTTATTAAACGATGGCGGAGTGGGAGGAAGTGGGACCTTTAGGCCGACTGAAGGCCCCTTCAGGCCGACTGAAGGCCCCCTCAGGCCGACTGAAAGGCCCCTCAGACCGACCCAGGGTCCCTCATCCCATGGGAATACCCGCGGGTGACCAGGGTACCCCCTTGGATACGCCCCTGCATTCGCACCAGGTCTCCCTAGCCCGTCCCAATTCTCCACATTTCTCACTTTTTATATATAATGAAATTGAGTCTTAAATATTAGTAATAGAAGCTCTGAAATAACAGGTTTTAAAGAGAAATGATTGTTCTGTCGAATGATACTTCTTTCAGTTTCATAAATCGTAAAACGAATTTTTAGACATTTTTCAAAGTTAACATTGATGTTTTGTCCCAGTTCTCCCCTCTCTCCCTTCCTATCACGGTCTGGTCTATCACGGCTCCAATCACGGTCTGGTCTATCACGGCTCCAATCACGGTCTGGTCTATCACGGCTCCAATCACGGTCTGGTCTATCACGGCTCCAATCACGGTCTGGTCTATCACGGCTCCAATCACGGTCTGGTCTATCACGGCTCCAATCACGGTCGGGTTCCAATATAAAAATTTCGTTTTCCAGGACCTAAAATTAACATTTTCACGCCGCTTTGCGGCATCACATCGGTAGTCATCGTCATAACGAAGCCATAGTCATCATCATCGGTTCTTCGTAACGCTGAATTGAATGAATAGCATTTTTAGCTTATTATCCTCTACAAGGCCCACCGCCTATATTTCTGGGTTTTATCAGGCAAACCCGTAAAAATATTCGCGCCTCTTCGCGGCGCTAACTAACAGGTACCTACCTAATATAACATGAAAATCAACATAAAAAATGTTGCAAAGGCTTAAATACACGTATAAAAATGGGGTACATTTTTTCGTTATTTCAGCCGCCCCCCCCCCCCACACACACACACACACACACACTTAAAAGCCGACCCCACCTGTTGTCAGCTAAGATATGTTTTATCTCCTGTACGTAACAACACAAATTAGTAATGCGCTCAGTGCAATGCCTACTGAGGGTCATGGTCCAATCCAGCTCATCAAAAGTAGACGAAGAAAAATTGTTAAAAAGGGGCCTCACACAATAAAATGGCCGAAATCCGTAGAGTTTGTAATATACAGGGGTATTTTTTGGGGTGGGGGCTTCTTCCAGGGGCTTACCCCCATTTCTGAAGGTCTGGCTGCGCCCATGGCTACACGTCGCCGCACCGCCGCTGCCCCCGCCGCTGCTATACCGCCGCCGCCGCCGCCGCCGCCGCCGCCGCCGCCGCTGGCCCCGCCGCTGCTATACCGCCGCCGCGCCGGTCCCCGCTGGCTACGAGCTTGGTAGCTCTCACGGCTGGAAAGCTGGGGAAACGCAGCTCCACCGACCGCTGCTATAAAGCGCGGCTGAGAAAGCGATAACACATCACTCTGTGCAGCACGCCGGAGCGAAACAGACATGGCCTCCCTCAGACTGGTGAGTGAAGGATACAGACAAAGCTCTCCTCGGATTGGTTAGTGAGCGAAGCCGCAGGCAGACAGGGAAAACTGGGCGGACATGTGTCCGTGATCAGGCACGACCAGCCGCCGAGCTGACTTTGACTCTGCACGTCAGGGCTCGATCAACACACGTGTTGTGAGTCAGTTGTGTCGTCACGAGAGCAGCCGCTTTTGGACCAATCGGCCGCACCGACGGATTTGTGAAACCTTAGTGACGCGAGTTATTTTCGTAGCGAAATTGGCATTCGTTTTGTTTTGGTGTACGTGATCGTAAGTTAAATAAGGTTGATAACTATTAATTCCTTAGAAAAAATGGTGGCTCGAGTGAAAATATCCGTGAACTATTTTGTCTGACAACCAATCGGGGCACTGAAGCCTTTTAGAGTCCAGTAACACATACAGTTTGAATACTTTTGAAACCTGCAAATTAGCTGCAAATTGTATATTTGTTAATATTGAGACAAAGTGCATTTCATATTTGGTTATCACGTTTACTAATGTTGTTATATTCACGTCGTGTTAGTTATCTCAACTCAAAACCTATCTTGAACTGGGTCTATGCCTAAGTGTTCATAAGAAGTGAGGGGATTTGAAATGCACATAATACTATGCGTTTTATTTGTCATTTTCATGTATAATTACTATAGATGAAAAATGTCGCGCACGTTTTTAAAGATAGTACTTATTGACCTTGACTCAATTTCAAAGTAGTTTGTCCCAGGAACTTTATAACACGACTTAAGTACCAAATATATTTTCTAAAATTTGTATTTAATTAAACAAAATCACAGAGTTTCGCTTTTTAGCCGAAACTTCGCATTTGTTTCTTTGCTTTACTAAGCTTATTGGCTCATTACGTTTTTTTCATAATCGTTGGCAAAATTGCGAAGTAACCGATGTTTTTTTACAAATGAAAGTTCCTCGCTGTTATATTTTGTTTCTAACTCTTACCTCGTTCTTGTTGTCCACTGCGCGTGTGTTCGGGTGAATTTTGTCAGGTCGCGCTGGGCCTGCTGACCGTATTGGTCTTGTCATGTCTCTGACCATTCTCGTACCTCGCGGTCCTCAGGTCGCTCTGGGCCTGCTGGCCGTAGCGGTCTTGTCATGTCTCTGACCATTATCGTGCCTCGCGACCCTCAGGTCGCGCTGGGCCTGCTGGCCGTGGCTGTCATCACGGAGGCGCTGCCGATGCCGCAGGCGGCCTCTCCAGAGGACGTCCCCGCCGGTGAGTGGTCCAGGTCATGTCAGGTCATGTCAGGTCAGGCCAGGCCAGGCCAGGCCAGGCCAGGCCAGGCCAGGCCAGGCCAGGCCAGGCCAGGCCAGGTCATGGCAGGCCAGGTCAGGCCAGGTCAGGCCAGGTCAGGCCAGGTCAGGCCAGGTCAGGCCAGGTCAGGTTAGGTCAGGTCAGGTCAGGTCAGGTCAGGTCAGGTCAGGTCAGGTCAGGTCAGAATGTGACCTCGTCTGATCCCGGTGACCTCTGCATTGACCGTAATCAAGTTCTGACCTGCATTGAGTAAGCCAGCTGGAGACCAGCAAGTAGTACGGCGGAAGCAGAGGTGTCTTCGCACGAATTGAAGAGAAAGTCGCGACGATGTTGATTAAGTTTCACTCATGCTGTCGCTGGTAAAGATAAGACTGCAGTCTGCATGGTTCAGTGATTTCGGTGGTACTTCATTTGCATTCAGGCATTTTGATAGCTGCATAAGTGGGTTCAACCCCATACATAAAATGAAACTAAAGCAAACCAGTAACCATCACGAATAATTGCATGCACCTCGCAACGCTAAAGCTGTTTAAAATATGTACGCAGAGTTAAACCACGGAGATGGGATATACAGGAGTGCATACTCCCCGGGTTTACCATTGCTGTCGGCGAATCGCAGTGCTGCCATATTCGCCCGGCCGAGTTCTTTCAGAAAGGAAGAGCCGCTCGGCCGCCCGCTCCAGCCCGGGACCCTATGAGACCCATGCATACGTCAAAATGTGATGTTGGCTCACCTTCTGTTGATTTTAATATCGATATGTGCTATTCCAAATAGCCTCTAGCTGGTCAAATAGCATCTAGCATCTAGCTTATCGCCGTGTCTTTTACTTTCTGGCTTCTATAGAAACCACGTATTCGCCAAGAACGTCGGAGTGGCCTGTGGCATCTCCTGCATATCCCTTCTCTGTGGTTGAACCTTGAGAGTTTTGAATTAAATTTCGCCGTGCATCATATCAGACAAACATACATAACATGATTCCACTCGGCCCTACAAACAATGAAGCGGCGGTTGTGAAAGTGATGTGTGAGCATCTGAGAGCAACCCGAGTCATACCAGTCTTAAAGGTCACGTGTCTCGTCGTGACGGTCAGAGGTCAGATGTCGTGACCCGGGTGACTGACCCGTCACAGTGAGGTCGGCATGGGTCAGCGGGGCACGGGTCGGCCAGTCTCGCCGACCCAGATGGCGCCGTTTATACCTCCATCAAGACGGACCGGGGGGACGGTTTCAGTGGGACGCCCGCCACCACGCCGGGGCCACCACACGCCGCCTCACACCCCCTGACACCCGCTGACACCGCCTGACACCACCTGACATGACACCTGACACCGCCTGACACCGCCTGACACCGCCTGACACCGCCTGACACCGCCTGACACCGCCTGACATGACACCTGACACCGCCTGACACCGCCTGACACTACCTGACACCGCCTGTCACTACCTGACATGACACCTGACACCGCCTGACACCGCCTGACACTACCTGACACCGCCTGTCACTACCTGACATGACACCTGTCACCGCCTGACACCGCCTGTCACTACCTGACATGACACCTGACACCGCCTGACACCGCCTGACACCGCCTGACACCGCCTGACACCGCCTGACACCGCCTGACATGACACCTGACACCGCCTGACACCGCCTGACACTACCTGACACCGCCTGACACCGCCTGACATGACACCTGACACCGCCTGACACCGCCTGACACCGCCTGACACCGCCTGACACCGCCTGACACCGCCTGACACCGCCTGACACCGCCTGACACCGCCTGTCACCACCTGACATGACACCTGACACTGTATGGCACGACACGGCATGGCACACCACGCTGACTCGGTGTAATACACTTGTCCGGGACGGTGGCGGCGGGGGGCGGGCAGTGGCTCGGGAGGTGGCCAGGGTTATGGACGGCTAGTAGACGGAACCAATTGACGGTCCGCACACGGAACATACATGTATTTATTCAAGCATGGGAAGGATCGTTTCACTGGAATTTGCGACCTTTACTTTATACGGCAGTTAGCCTGGTGGTGGTGTTTTACAGTTAGGTGGTAGTGGTCAACAGGACTGGAACAGTACGCAGATAATTTGTGCCGTACTGAACGTGGAATGTCCAATTAATCGCTTCTGCATGCAATCCTTCCAGGTCACATCGCTATCAAATTCATCATATTTAATTTGTATCGCCAATACTCGCTTTCTCAGACTGCACAGCATGTTTCGCTTTGTGTGCTACTAAATTAAAGTCTATCATGTTCTTTACAGTTACCCCGGCCCACAAACATCTGTCTCATATCTGTGCCGTCCCGCTGCCTTCGGTCAGCTCTGCTCTTCCCCGTTCTGACGCCCTTCTCTGCCGACAGTTGAGGACGTGCAGCGGGTGAGGCGACAGGGCGTGCTGGCAGAGGATCGGGACGACCCCTACGGCCCGCCGTCCTACCAGCCGCAGCCCTACAAGCAGCAGCCCTACAAGCCGGACCCCTACAAGCCCCAGTCCTACCACAAGGGCGGCCCTGTCTACGTCAAGACCTTCGTCAAGACTGACTACGATGGCAACTTCAAGTGGGGCGTCAAGCACAACATCGAGCAGGGGGGCGGCTACCACTGAAGACCGGACGGACTGGGGTGACAGAATGGCGGATAAGCGCGAAGTTGTTGGAGAACGATACTTACAGGCGGATATGAAGACATGGAGTGTACTAGTCGAACTGTAGTCGCGCGGCCGTATATGTTTGCTGTTAAAATGTTCAACACGTGACGTCATCGGGTGGGGAAGTGTGATATCGGCTGCGCGCTCTGAAATGTTGTGTACAATGTGACTTTGTTACGGTAGGATAGTCTCAATACAAACAGGCTGGCAAATGTGTCATAACATGTGTGAACAGAGGCGGAAATAAGACTTGCAGTGAGGCAAGGGCATAGTTTTCGGACAGAGGCGGTCGCAGGGGGGGGGGGCATCCGGGCCATGTAGGTCGGAGAGGTCCCTCTGGAGGCCACAGTGGGCCCTCTGGAGACCCTCTGGAGGGCACAGTGGGCCCTCTGGAGACCCTCTGGAGGGCACAGTGGGCCGAAGGGAGCTGGACTGGACTGATATGAGACAGATGTTTGTGGGCCGGGGTAATGGTCCATGAGCGGGCAACATATATCCCCCCCCCCCCCCTAGGGTTGTGCTCGACTCATATTTGTTAGACTGACTTGACTCTGACTCATTTTCGAAGGGACTCTGACTCAACTCTGACTCGCGGGGACATTTCCTTTTAGTCGACTCAACTTTGACTCAAGCGGGTAGACAATTGTTTTTGAGTCGACTCAACTTTGACTCATTTGCTTTTACCCCCGACTCAACTCCGACTCATGGAGGTGGTGAAAGTTTCTTGAATCGACTCATTTTTTATTCATGTTCAACTGACTTCACGACCTTGATTCAAATATATTTTTGACTGGCAAAACTCATTGGAATATAATATGTAAATACTTGTATTTTGATTTACACTGGATCAAGCACATGAATATTGCATTATTATACATATATAGGTACTGCATCAGCAGTATTGTAAGATATATTCAAACATAGGTATATGTTCCTAATAGCAATAATACCACTATTGTTAATTGTAATGGATTTGTATGGTCCTATATCATAGGATGCAACAGTGGCGGATCCAGGGGGTCACGGGGTCATTGTTTTTACCCTGCATGCTGGTTCCAATAGCAAAAATTGTTTCTCCAACCCGTTTAAAACCTCAAATTTAAATAACAGTTTATGGCATGCATAAGATTTACTGCTCGTAAAAAAACGGCTTTCAACCCCCCCCCCCCCCCCCCCTGGTCACAAACCTCGACTTCCCTCTTGGCCTATTCTTCATCAGCCGTCTGCAGGGCCGCCCTTGACTGTACAAATAATATATTTTAGTACGATTCGCGGCACTTTAAATGATAGAAAGGGTAGACTGATATTGTAAATACCTATATAGCCAACGTTGTCAATTAAAAAAAAAATGAAATAGGGGCACCCTCAAAATATAGTTGACCAAATCCGTTGAGTTTTCAAATTTGGGTATAGGTAGGGGCACCACTGCAATTGATGACCCCCCCCCCCCCTTTGAAGATTTTCTGGATCCGCCCCTGGTATACAGATATGAAATAAGTGACGACAATTTATTTGAAGTTGGTCCTTCAGCTGAGCCTAAAACTAAAACAGATGTTAATTTCAATTCAGTTGCAGAAACAATCAACAAGCTCAATGCTATTGCTGATAGCAGGCTAGCAGGTTGTAAAGCACTAACCGGTGTGTTGTACTCATGAATAGGTACTTACGGTTACGAGTTACGGTAGTCATTCCTGGCCTTTTGTTACTTACGCAACTTTGCTCAGTCATATAGACACTAGACTACAGTAGGAACATTGCATTTAGAACACAGAAGTCAATAAACTATGATACGATATTGATGTCCTTTCTCATTAGTAAAACAAAATTAAACCACGCCATCCACCACCTATCACCCAGCGTTTCACAAGTGTGTGCCACGGTAACTAACTCCAGTCACTACTAAAACGCTCAAAATAGCTCTCTAATATGACGTCATTAATATTGTAACACAACTCCTTCTTGACACGTTTATATTAAACACGGTTATAACTTATTAAGGTTATAACTTACCCTTTAACCCCCCCCCCCCCCCCCCGCACGCGGTCCGCCCCTGTAGCTCAGTCGGGACCAGTGTTCGTCACGGGCCCACCAACCCCCAGCCCGGCCCAGGTCCATGAACCACCCGGACCAGGCCCAGTCAAATTAATAATATTGAGGCCCAGACCCGGTCCGGCCCGTTCAGATTAAGCATATCATTATTTTCACAAAATTTGCAATCATTATCCTAACATATTTACGTATACTATAAATGTGAAACAATGAACCAACTATGCTAACCAAAAAAAACAAAAAGCCACAGCCACATCAACAGTGTGTTGCTGTGTAAGTGAACTGCTGGCTAAAATATTTTTTAGCTCTGACCTGACCTTGTGCGATGCGCGCATTACATCAAAATGGGCAGGCCTAGGCCCATCCAGAGCCCAGTTATTTCCTTAACCCTCGCCCGGGTAGGGGGAGGATGGATGCCACCCCCCCCCCCCCCTCCGGTTTTTCTGGAATAACTCGCGTAATTTTTCCAACCGATTGCAATGAAACTTTCAGTACCCTACTTTTGAAGAAATACAAATATACATGCTCTGCAAGTTTTGAATTCATAACTCACATGACCCGTGACCTATGACCTGTTTCTCAAGTTCATGTCAGGCGCAACTGGCGTCCCGCAGTATCGATACAAGATATATGTATCTGTGCCATTACACTCCAGGGTAACTCGCGCCGCTGCGTAGCGATAATAACGATTTCAATTTTTGATCGCGTTTTACATGAACATGATCGTAATTCGTAACTATGGGCAGAAAATGGAAAATCAATTGCTTTTTGTTAATTTGTAATACTTAAAAGTCACTATGTTTAGCTTCGCGGTATCATCAAAGAGAAATTTCACTCTGATAATGATGAGAAGCAGAATATAAAGTGTTTGATTTGTTAATGTTTGTTTAATCGAGCTTCTCCTTGAATGTACCAAAGTAAGAAATTAAGCTTCGTTTTACATTTGCATTCGGGCACAGCCCTTCATCGGATGTATTGCAATCGGAAAAAAAATCGATTGCAATACATCTGATGAAGGGCTGTGCCCGAATGCAAATGTAAAACAAAGTTTAATTTCTTAATGCGGTAAATTCAAGGAGAAGGTCGATTAAACTAACATTAACAAATATATTCATGCTACTTGCACAAGCACTACGAGCAATAAAGTGTTTTATATTGTATTGCATTATTACAAATGAGCAAAAGGCTATTGATTTTCCATTTTCTGCTTCTGTCTATAAATACCGATTTTGGCGACTTTCGCTTTGGAACCTGAAATGGTGTGGTCTGGGCCATTGCGACTGAAGCGTCGCGTGATGAACTCTCCGCTGTCTCCCAGGTTTTGGACACATACATTATACATCTGAAGCGGAAATGACGAAGCCAAATTACTTGTGGCGCTTATGAGCAGACTGGTTATTTATTCGACACTAATTGAATCAATTGGAATCGTTCAATACAAATGCATTGAATAAAAAAAACAATTGATTCACGACCAGATCTTTTGATTCATGAATCGTGATGGAATCAAAACCCGCATCAAATCAACGCTGATTGAATCAACAGATTTAACGATTCTTAACAATTCAAGTAGGTACACTGGTAAATTGTGCAAATGCATGCAGTCCCAGTGGCTGCATTCATTTATACTGAAATACTATTGCTGTAACAATGTTTTAATGATCATATATATATATATATATATATATATATATATATATATATATATATATATATATATATATATATATATATATATATATATATATATATATATATATATATATATATATATATATATGCATGTTTACATTTGTATTGATTTTAGATCAATTCACCTCATATATTTAAATGTTGAATCAAACGTAAGTCAATTTAAAAAAAAAAAAACATCGGAAGGAATCAATTCTCAAAATTGCATTCGTGAATCGAACGGTGATTGAATCATTCAGATTCCAAAATGAATCATGATTGAATCGTTCCAAAAAAGTTGAATCAATAACCAGTCTGCGTATGAGTGACCAGTGATCACCAACCGAAAAAAAAACAGAGAGTATTTTCCACTCACTTCTGCCAGACGTAACAAATCATTTCCCTCTAGGAATCTTTTTTTTACATGAACATCTCAATTTCAGAAAATATTTGCAAAAAAGACCCTGATTGAAAATTCAGAGGTTTTGTGAAAATCGTCTCTGAAACGTCACTTCGAAACCTCTAGATTTTAGGGAAAACTTCTGAAACTGGCAGCAGTGTTTGCACTGTTTTCTTCGCTGTCATTTTGGTGGACCGTCACTTACGCCAAGGGAGGAACACACTACCACACCCTCGAACATACGCACATGCAAGACACTTATATTTGAAAGCAACAGCGAAAGGACACAGCCAAGGAGAAGGAAGGCCGTTTCAGGCGCCCCCCCATGCTTCCCCCATAGTTATCTGAAAACCTTCAGTTTTCAGAAATAGGAGGACGCGCATCCCACTGCGTCCCTCCTCAATGATAGCCCTGCTTTAAAGTACCTAAAGCGAATTTGTGATGTAAGCTTCTTGATTTCAGGCATAAATGGCGCGTATGGTTCGTATAAACATTCCAGAAAAAAAAATGGTCGTAGGGGTCATGTGATGTTTTATTTCAAATTAGATTGGTTGTCAGTGGACAGTGACAGGGATTCAATGTACTCTCTGAGTACGTGCGTATGTATGCTAAAATATCATGAAGTTGGCTTTAATCATTGGTATCTTGTAATTGGTAATTATTTTGATGTTATTTGATACAGTGTAAATTATGTTGATATGGATATTATTAGGTTATATATACTGCAGTTATCATTTATATGTACATACTCAATATTGTATTCCTTTACTTAAGATAAGGAACAGTCAGCAAAAATTGTGATGTAGTAAAGTACTCTTTAGTTTATTTTTTAGACATAAAATTGACTTATTATCAACTAATGATAATAAAGTGGGTTTTAAAAGCACCTGCACCAGGGGCTCCGCCGCGGGGTGGGGTGGGGTGGGGTGGGGGGGATTTTCTCCCCCGCCCCCCCCCCCAATTTTTTGCCTGACAAACAACTAGAAATCAGGGTTCAGTTGTACTCATTAACCTGTCATTGACTCCAGGGGATGTCAAATGGTGCGTAACGCTGCCCCTCCCCCCCCCACGAGACTAACTTTCGTAATAACTCAAAAACCAATAGCGCTATTTACGTGAAATTTCGGATACCTTCTCCTACATCAATTATACGTCTTCTGTGTGAAAATGAAGCAATTTCGTCTTCTTTTTTTATAGATATAGCGAATTTAGTGACGTCACTAAATTCGTTATATCTTCTTTTTTAAACGAAATTGCTTCATTTTCGCACAGAAGACGTAACGTTGATTTAGAAGAATGCACCCGAAGTTTCGCGTGGATAGCGCTATTGGTTTTGGACTCACTACACACCGAGTTTCACGACAAAATCAGCTAATCTCTAGCAGACCGTACAAATGCCACATTTTAAGCAAAATGCAATACAAAACGTCAAAAGATAGACAATTAAAAGGGCTATAAAATGGCGATCTCGGATTTTCGACACTTTTCTTTTTTGACCCAATTTTGTTTAATGCCCACAAAATCAAAATGTTCCAAGATATTAAAAAACGGAATATATCAGAGAACCACATATGGGCACTCCCCCCCCCCCCCCCCACACACACACACAAAAATATCTCCATTTGTGACTGACTTATGGCTTCTAAAGTATGGGTAGCCCATGACGTATTTGTTTATTTTGCATAGTTTTGTATCACCAGCTACGAACAAATGAACGTCACCGCTACACTTCTGAGGCAAAGCTGGTCCAGAACATGCCTTTTTGATTCAAATTGATCATTTTCAAATTTTGACCTTATGTGACCTGACATTGACCTGAGCTTGACACTAACTTGACGTAAATTAAATATGTAGGTGCAATGACTATCACTATCGAATTATACGTGTAAAATAACCCATAAAACATATATTGCATTACTTTTTTGCGCATAGTGACTTTCTGTGACCTGACCTTGACCTTTGCCAACAATCTCAATTTAGCTCATGCAGGATGTATATTATGGCTTTGTGGGTATTTGGGTGATCATGGTCGCAATCGAAGGCTTTGCATGGAAAGTATGGCTCATACACTCAAATACCTCGTTTTTTTACCTTTGACCTGGCCGTAACCTGACATGTGACCTTAATTTGACATTTTCAAGAATGCTTTAGATGCGCCTCATTGAGAGTTGTCGAATGCCGCCATGCGCGTCTCGCTGCGATCATTGGTTCGGAAGATAACCAGGGGGCGTTTAACGCACCACCCCCCCCCCCCCAGTCAATGGCGTTCGGCTGAGACTCCAGTCAAGGGCGGGTTAAAGGGATTATACGGGTTTTTCCCAGAATAATTGAGTTACATAGTAAAACGTACTCATAAAGGTGGTAGAAGTCCCACGGTAGCCACATTTTTCTGGAAATGACCTCTTCTGCACGTAGGGACATTCCAAAGTGCGCGGTGATGCCACCGCGTATTTTCTGCAGGACCGGCTGAGGCAGAGCCAGTCATCTCTTTTATGCTAATAAAAACACCTCACGTATGGCATATTTCCGGTAAAATAAGCAATATTTGAAAGAAAATAAACTTGTTTTGTTCCAACGATAGCAGCAGTTACTTAGTTTTCCCATAAAATTATATATTTTTCATGAATTTTCATGCCAAAAAAATAATACGCCACCACCAATCTCTCAACGGTAAAGGCCAGAGAAAAGAAAAACCACAACAACACAAAACCTCAACGAACAGTGTATAGTAATACAAAGTCCCGTCAGTTTTGAATTGCATAATCATTTTGTGATCCAGTGTAGGACTTGCAGATAATTCAAAACTCTAAAATTGATCTTAAGATAAAAGTGGTGGACAGTAGTGCCGATCAAGTACTCGTTATCTTATACTAGTCTCGAAAAACGCCCAAGTTTTAACGCTGATAATTTCTGAAATAATGGACTGAATGGGCATTGAGATCCCTGTTATATGTCTTAAACGTGTTTAAAGCTCATACAATTGCAAAAGAGTGCATTTACTTTCAGGACGGAAACCCGTATAATCCCTTTACGTTTTCGCTGACGGTCCACTCCCCCCCCCCCCGCTCAACAGCTTTTCGCTGACGCTCCCCCTCCCGCTCAATAACTTTTCGCCGACACTCCCCCCTCCCCCCGCTCAACAACGTTTCGCTGACGGTGACCACTCGGCTTCCCTCGATCTCCCCCCCCCCCGTCCTCCCAATTTCAAAGACGTGGCGGAGCCCCTGACCTGAACTCACACCCTCACACTCTAGAACATTGTTTGGACCCATTTATTATTTAGTTGCTCCCATTTTTAGTGTGTGCGTCAGATGTGACTTTGACTCGTAAGAGGATGCAACGACTCAGCTTTGACTTCAGCAGCATCAAGGCGACTCAACTTTGACTCAAGCAGCATCCATTCGACTCGACTCTGACTCAACTCAGTCCCTATTTGTCTTAAGCGACTCGATTCCGACTCAAGTTGAGCCCCCATTTTTCTTAAGCGACTCGGCTCTGACTCAAGTTGAGTCGAGTCAGTTTTGAGTCAAATTTGACTCACTGACTCTGAGTCGAGTACAACCCTGCACCCCCCCCCCCCCCCCCCCAAGTCACCTGGGTCCCAGGTGACCTTGGTGGGTCCCAGGTGGGCCCTTCGGGTCCACCTGGGCTTCAGGTCAAAATGGGCCCTCTGGAGGTCGGTGAGGGTCCTCTGGAAGCCAGAGGAGGCCCTGGGGGAGCCATAATGACCCCCGGAGGCAAAAGTGAGACTCTCGAGGCCAGAGTGGGCCCTCTGAAAGTCGGAGAGAGCCCTCTGGAGGCCAGAGTGGGCCCCCTAGAGGCCGGAGTGGGTCCTCTAGAGGTCAGAGTGGGCCCCATTGAGGACAGGGGGCCTCTGGAGGCCAAATAGGGTCGGAGAGGGCCCTCTGGAGGCCACAGTGGGCCATCTGGAGGCCCTCTGGAGGGCACAGTGGGCCCTCTGTAGGCCGGAGTGGGCCCTCTGGATGTCAGACGGGCCCCCTGGAATCCAGATAGGATCCTATGGAAGCCAGAGGCGGAGGCGAGAGTGAGCCCTCTGGTGGTTAGAGTGCCCTGGAGGTCAGAGTGGGCCCTTTGGATGCCAGAGAGGCCCTCTGGAGTTGATAGTGAGCCCTCCGGACGCCAGAGGGGCCAGATGGTATGCAGAGGGCCTTTTGGAGGCCGGAGAGGGCCCTCTGAAGGCCGGAGGGCCCCTCTGAAGGTCAAAAGGGGCCTTATAAACCCAGAGTGAACCCTCTGCATGTCAGAATGGGCCCTCTGGAGTTCAGAGTTGGCCCTCTGGAAACCAGAGGGGCCACTGGAGGTCAGAGTTGGCCCTATGGAGGCAGGAGTGGGCCCTCTGAACTCTGAAGACCAGCGTGGGTCCTCTGGGGGACAGAGTGGGCCCTCTGGAAGCCAGGGGGCCTCTGAAAGCTAGGGAGCCCTCTGGATGTCAGAGTTGGCCCTCTAGAGACAGGAGTGGGCCCTCTGGAGGTGGAGACCAAATGGGCCCCCTGTAGACGGGAGTGGGCCCTCTGAAGGTAAGAGTGCCCCTGAAAGCGAAAATGATCGTCGTGAATCCAGAGGGGGCCCTCTGGAGGTAAGAATGGGCCCTCTAAAAGCGAGAATGGCCATCGTGAAGGCAGATGGGCCGTCTGAAGGCCAGGGTGGGCCCTCTGGAGGACGGATTGGGCCCTCTGGAAGCCAGGGACCCTCTGGAGAGTTGGACCTCTGGAGGCTGAAGTGGGCCTTCTGGAGGTGGAGGCAGCAGTTTGTCCTATGGAGGTGGAGGCCGGAATGGGCCCTCTGGAGGTCAGAGTAGGCTCTCTGGAGGCCACATGGAGCTCTATGGAAGCCGGAGGAGCCCTCTGGAGGTCAGAATGAGCCCTCTGAAAGCGAGAGTGACCATCGAGAAGCCAGAAGACCCTCTGAAGGCAATAATGGCCCCCTGGAAGCCAGAGGGGGTCAATTAGTATCCAGAGGGGCCCTCTGAAAGCAAGAGTAGGCCCTCTGGAGATCACAATGGTCCTAGCTGGAAGCCAGAGGGGCTCTCTGGATGTCAGAGTTGGCCTTCTGGAGGCAGGAGTGGGTCTCCCTGGAGGTCAGAGTTGGCCTTCTGGAGGCAGGAGTGGGCCCCTCTGGAGGTCAGAGTTGGCATTCTGGAGGCAGGAGTAGACCCCTCTGGAGGTCAGAGTTGGCCTTCTGGAGGAGGAGAAGGCCCCTCTGGAGGTCAGAGCTGGCCTTTCTGGAGGCAGGAGTGGGCTTCTTTGGAGGTCAGAGTTGGCTGGGGCGTGGGCCCTTCTGGAGGAGGTGCAGAGTTGGCCTTCTGGAGGCAGGAGTGGGCCCCTCTGGAGGCCAGAGTTGGCCTTCTGGAGGCAGGAGTGGGCCCCTCCGTAGGTCAGAGTTTGCCTTCTGGAGGCAGGAGTGGGCTCCTTGAGGTCAGAGTTGGCTTCTGGAGGTGCCCTGAGTCAGTGGCCTTCTGAGGCAGAGTGCCCCTCTGGAGGTCAGAGTTGGCCTTCTGGAGGCAGGAGTAGACCCCTCTGGAGGTCAGAATTGGCCTTCTGGAGGCAGGATTGGGCCCCTCTGGAGGTCAGAGTTGGCCTTCTGGAGGCAGGAGTGGGCTCCTTTGGAGGTCAGAGTTGGCCTTCTGGAGGCAGGAGAGTGGGCCCCTCTGGAGAGTCAGAGTTGGCCTTCTGGAGGCAGAAGTGGGCTCCTTTGGAGGTCAGAGTTGGCCTCTTGGAGGCAGGAGTGTGCCCCTTTGGAGGTCAGAGTTGGCCTTTTGGAGGCAGGAGTGGGCCCCTCTGGACGTCAGAGTTGGCCTCCTGGAGGCAAGAGTGGGCCCTTTGGAGGTCAGAGTTGGACTTTTGGAGCAGGAGAGTGGGCCCTTTGGAGGTCAGAGTTGGCCTTCTGGAGGCAGAAGTGGGCCCCTCTGGAGGTCAGAGTTGGCCTTCTGGAGGCAGGAGTGGGCCCCTCTGGAGGTCAGAGTTGGCCTTCTGGAGGCAGAAGTGGGCACCTTTGGAGGTCAGAGTTGGCCTTTCTGGAGCAGGAGGAGTGGGCCCCTTTGGAGGTCAGAGTTGGCCTTTTGGAGGCAGGAGAGTGGGCCCTTTGGAGGTCAGAGTTGGCCTTTTGGAGGCGGAGAGTGGGCCCTTTGCAGGTCAGAATTGGTAATTTGGAAGCAGGAGTGGGCCCTCTGGAGTTCAGAGTTGGACTTCTGGAGGCAGGAGTGGGCCCTTTGGCGGTGGAGGTCGAGAGGGCCCACTGAAGGCCAGAGTTGGCCATCTGAAGGTCGGAGTGGGCCTCAGGAAGCCAGAGAAGATACACTAGTATCCAGAAGGGTCATATGGAAGTCAGCGGCCCTCTAGAGCCAGAGTGGGACCTCTGGAGCCAGAGTGGACCCTCTGGAGGTCAGTGTTACGAAATGCGGCAATTGTGTCAATAAATGTGAGAAAGCGGGAAAAACATTGTCAAAAAAGGAATAAGAGTGAATCAAGAATCTAATCTTAGTTCACTGCGAGTCTACAAATACTTTGTTTTATATGAATAAGTTAACCCTCGCCCAGGTGGGCCTCGGAAACAATTTCTGAGAAGCTGGGAAACGCAGGGGAAAGCTGGGGAAACGCATGGGAAAGCTGGGGAAACGCAGCTCCACCGACCGCTGCTATAAAGCGCGGCTGAGAAAGCGATAACACATCACTCTGTGCAGCACGCCGGAGCGAAACAGACATGGCCTCCCTCAGACTGGTGAGTGAAGGATACAGACAAAGCTCCCCTCCGATTGGTTAGTGAGCGCAGGCGCAGGCAGACAGGGAAAACTGGACAGACATGTGTCCGTGATCAGACACGACCAGCCGCCGAGCTGACTTTGACTCTGCACGTCAGGGCTCGATCAACACACGTGTTGTGAGTCAATTGTGTCGTCACGAGAGCAGCCGCTTTTGGGACCAATAGGCCGCACTGACGGATTTTTGAAACCTTAGTGATGAGAGTTATTTTCGTAGCGAAATTGGCATTCGTTTTGTTTTGGTGTACGTGATTGTAGGTTGAAGAAGGTTGATAACTATTAATTCCTTAGGAAAATTGTGTCTCTCGAGTGATAATCTCCGTGAACTATTTTGTCTGACAACCAATCGGGGCATTGAAGCCTTCTAGAGCCCAGTAAAAAATACGGTTCGAATACTTGTGAGATATAATGTAGCTGTAAAATGTATATTTGTTATATTATTTCGGCAAAGTGCATTTCATATTTGGTTATCGCGTTTACTAATGTTATTATATTCACGTCGTGTTAGTTATCTCAGCTCAAAACCTATCTTAAACTGGGTCTATGTCTTAAGTGTTCATAAGAAGTGAGGGGAATTTGAAATGCACATAATACCATGCATTGTATTTGTCATTGTCGTATCTAATTACTATAGATGAAAAATGTCGCGCACCTTTTTATAGATAGTATTGACCCTGACTCAATTTCAAAGTAGTTTGTCCCCCAGAACTTTATAACACGGCTTAAGTGCCAACTATATTTTCCAAAATTTTTATTGAAAATCCCAGAGTTTCGCTTTTCAGCCGAAATATCGCATTTGTTTCATTTTTTTACTAAGTTTATTGCATTATTACGTTTTTTCCATAATCGTTGGCATAATTGCCAAGTAATTGACGTTTTTTCTTCTCTAAATGAAAGTTCCTCGCTGTTATATTTTGTTTCTAACTCTTACCTCGTTCTTGTTGTCCACTGCACGTGTGTTCGGGTGATTTTTGTCAGATCGCGCTGGGCCTGCTGGCCGTAGCGGTCTTGTCACGTCTCTGACCATTCTCGTGCCTCGCGGCCCCTCAGGTCGCGCTGGGCCTGCTGGCGGTAGTGGTCTTGTCATGTCTCTGACCATTCTCGTTCCTCGCGGCCCTCTCAGGTCGCGCTGGGCCTGCTGGCCGGAGTGATCTTGTCATGTCTCTGACCATTCTCGTTCCTCGCGGCCCTCTCAGGTCGCGCTGGGCCTGCTGGCCGTAGTGGTCTTGTCATGTCTCTGAACATTCTCGTGCCTCGCGGCCCTCAGGTCGCGCTGGGCCCGCTGGA
The DNA here is from genome assembly GCA_036785665.1 of Chirona hameri. Lineage (NCBI taxonomy): Eukaryota > Metazoa > Arthropoda > Thecostraca > Balanomorpha > Balanidae > Chirona > Chirona hameri. Next base: position 4,593 of record JAXIVJ010012755.1, on the reverse strand, counting down.
CGTAGTGGTCGTGCCATGTCTCTGACCATTCTCGTGCCTGCGGCCCTCTCAGGTCGCGCTGGGCCTGCTGGCCGTGGCTGTCATCTCGGAGGCGCTGCCGATGCCGCAGGCGGCCTCTCCAGAGGACGTCCCCGCCGGTGAGTGGTCCAGGGTCAGGTCAGGTCAGGTCAGGTCAGGTCAGGTCAGGTCAGGTCAGGTCATGTCAGGTCAGGTCATGCCAGGTCAGGTCAGGTCATGCCAGTCCAGGTCAGGTCAGGTCAGGTCAGGTCAGGTCAGGTCAGGTCAGGTCAGGTCAGGTCGTCAGGTCAGGTCAGGTCAGGTCAGGTCATGTCAGGTCAGGTCAGGTCAGGTCAGGTCAGTTCAGGTCAGGTCAGGTCAGGTCAGGTCAGAATGTGACCTCGTCTGATCCCGGTGACCTCTGCATTGACCGTAATCAAGTTTTGACCTGCATTGATTAAGCCAGCTGGAGACCAGCAACCAGTACGGCGGAAGCGGAAGTGTCTTCGCATGAATTGAAGAGAAAGTCGCGGCGATGTTGATTAAGTTTCACTCACTGCTGTCGCTGGTAAAGATAAGACTGCAGTCTGCATGGTTCAGTGATTTCGGTGGTACTTCATTTGCATGCAGGCACTTTGATAGCTGCATAAGTGGGTTCAACCCCATACATAAAATGAAACTAAAGCAAACCAGTAACCATCACGAATAATTGCATGCACCTCGCACGCTAAAGCTGTTTAAAATATGTACGCAGAGTTGAACCACGGAGAAGGGATATGCCAGGCCCCACCAGTAACGGTTGGCAGCACTCGGGCGTTTGGGCGTTAACAACCTACTACACCATAGAGTTCCCATGTTAAATCGATTATTTTCAGACGAGGCTGGCTCGTAACCTATGGTACATATTTTAAATCCCACTTCTGGAACAGACAGCTACAAGCCTTAGATACAACGTTTTTATTTATCATTTTCGATATTCCTGGTGTAAAAAGGTTAAATGGGCTGTAGGGTTTAAAAAATGTCGGAACGACCGCTGACGGCTTCCAAATGCTACTACATTACAGAAATATACACTACTTCGACTACTACTTTCATAGTAGAATTTAATATGATCGCTTCCAAATACTACTACATGTACTGCAAATACACTACTTTGACTACTACTTCGTGTATTTGCTGGCGTTTAATTAAATAAATAAAGATGTAATCTATGGAAATATAAGTTATTGATAGCATACAATACGTTTCATTTATAATAGACAAAAACAATTACGATACAAATTATATCTTGTCTAATTCATTTGGGCGTTACATTCCTAACTGTTCTACCCGTTGTTCTACTAACCTGGGATATACAGGAGGTGCCACTCCCTGAGTTTCCCATTGCTGTCGGCGAATCGCAGTGCTGCCATATTCGCCCGGCCGAATTCTTTCAGAAAGGAAAAGCCGCTCGGCCGCCCGCTCCAGCCCGGGACCCTATGAGACCCATGCATACGTCAAAATGTGATGTTGGCTCACCTTCTGTTGATTTTAATATCGATATGTGCTATTCCAAATAGCCTCTAGCTGGTCAAATAGCATCTAGCATCTAGCTTATCGCCGTGTCTTTTACTTTCTGGCTTCTATAGAAACCACGTATTCGCCAAGAACGTCGGAGTGGGCCTGTGGCATCTCCTGTATATCCCTTCTCTGTGGTTAAACCTTGAGAGTTTTGAATTAAATTTCGCCGTGCATCATATCAGACAAACATACATAACATGATTCCACCCGGCCCTACAAACAATGAAGCGGCGGTTGTGAAAGTGATGTGTGAGCATCTGAGAGCAACCCGTGTCATACCAGTTTTAAATGTCACGTGTTTCGGCGTGCCGGTCAGAGGTCAGATGTCGTGACCCGGGTGACTGATCTGTCACAGTGAGGGTCGGCACGGGTGACTGACCCGTCACAGTGAGGTCGGCGCGGGTCAAGCGGGACTGTGTCGGCCAGTCTCGCCGACCCGGATGGCGCCGTTTATACCTTCTTCAAGACGGACCGGGGGACAGTTTTAGTGGGACGTCCGCCACCACGCCCGGGGCCACCGCACGCCGCCTCACACCCCCCTGACACCCCGCTGACACCGCCTGACACACCACCTGACATGACACCTGACACCGCCTGACACCGCCTGACACCGCCTGACACCGCCTGACACCGCCTGACACCGCCTGACACCGCCTGACATGACACCTGACACCACCTGACATGACACCTGACACTGTATGGCACGACACGGCATGGCACACACCGACGCTGACTTCGGTGTAATACACTTGTCCGGGACGGTGGCGGCGGGGGGCGGGCAGTGGCTCGGGAGGTGGCCAGGGTTATGGACGGCTGGTAGACGGAACCAATTGACGGTCCGCACACGGAACGTACATGTATTCAAGCATGGGAAGGAAAAGTTTCCCCGGAAGGTGCGACCTTTACTTTATACGGCAGTTAGCCTGGTGGTGGTGTTTTACAGTTAGGTGGTAGTGGTCAACAGGACTGGAACAGTACGCAGATAATTTGTGCCGTACTGAACGTGGAATGTCCAAATTAATCCTTCTGCATGCAATCCTTCCAGGTCACATCGCTATCAAATTCATCATATTTAATTTGTATCGCCAATACTCACTTTCTCAGACTGCACAGCATGTTTCGCTTTGTGTGCTACTAAATTAAAGGCTATCATGTTCTTTACAGTTACCCCGGCCCACAAACATCTGTCTCATATCTGTGCCGTCCCGCTGCCTTCGGTCAGCTCTGCTCTGCCCCGTTCTGACGGCCTTCTCTGCCGACAGTTGAGGACGTGCAGCGGGTGAGGCGACAGGGCGTGCGGGCAGAGGATCGGGACGACCCCTACGGCCCGCCGTCCTACCAGCCGCAGCCCTACAAGCAGCAGCCCTACAAGCCGGACCCCTACAAGCCCCAGTCCTACCCACAAGGGAGGCCCCGTCTACGTCAAGACCTTCGTCAAGACTGACTACGACGGCAACTTCAAGTGGGGCGTCAAGCACAACATCGAGCAGGGGGGGCGGCTACCACTGAAGGCCGGGCGGACTGGGGTTCCAGAATGGCGGACAGACGCGAGGTTGTTGGAGAACGATACTTACAGGCGGATATGAAGACATGGAGTGTACTAGTCGAACTGTAGTCGCGCGGGCCGTATATGTTTGCTGTTAAAATGTTCAACACGTGACGTCATCGGGTGGGGAAGTGTGATATCGGCTGCGCGCTCTGAAATGTTGTGTACAATGTGACTTTGTTACGGTAGGATAGTCTCAATACAAACAGGCTGGAAAATGTGTCATAGCATGTGTGAACAGAGGCGGAAATAAGACTTGCAGTGAGGCAAGGGCATAGTTTCGGATTAGATTAGGGAAAATGACTTTGTTTAAAGCCAAACGTAATCGAATTAAAAATGTCCTATCGATGAAGTTTTAATAGGATTTGGTCATGCTCGCACCGCACTGATTCTTATACCAACCTCCGGCGACCCATGTCCCGGCGTGCAGCAGAAACTATTCCCGATGCTGTGTGGATTCGACCATCTGATGCCAATTGGCTGACTGACGTATGGAAATAAGTGTTTTCTGTGACGATCCACGTTTTTTTTTTTGCTGGCGCCATTAACCCCGCGGCGCTGGGGGGGGGGGTAAATTTTACCCCCCCCCCCTCCCTCCTCCCGTAATTTCTCAATAACATAAAAAACGATGAAAGTTATAGAAATGAAACTTTTGGTTCCTTATACTGCATCAAGTCTTAGTCTGATGACAATATTTTGTCGAAATTGGTCAAATAGTTTGGCAGATAATGACGTTTGAGTCACGTCATGTCATGCCATTTTTGGTGGAAAAAACGTTAAATGTTTGTAAAATCGTAAAAACAGAGTTTTGATGCAAATCGCAAAATAAAAATGTCAAAAGGACGGAAATAACATTGTATTCCAAATGGAAATCCCGGATTTTCGAGTTTTTTTTTTACCCCAAAATAAAAATAAAAATCCACCAAAGTATTTTTTTTTTAAAGTTTTAAAAAAAAAACGGATAACTTATTAGAGAACCAAGTATGGACGGTATCCAAACCAAATTTAAAAGCAATATCTTTATTTTTGACTGCCGTATGGCTCCCGAAGTATATGTAACTCATGACGTCATTTTATGAAAATACGTTTCTTTGGCTTCTAGTCACCAGATACAGACAAATAAATGCCAGCGCTGTATTTCTGGGTAAAAGATGGTCTAGACACATGCCTTTTTTATTTAGATTAATCAATTTTAACTTTTGACCTTTTTGTGACCTGACCTTGACCTTAGTGATATTAGATGCGGTCAGGTTGTGAAAATTGTCGCTACTTTCGAATCATACGTGTAAAATAACCGATACAACATGTGTCGTATGGCTTTCGTAGAACTGTGACCTTTTGTGACCTGACCTTGACCCTGACCTTTGCTTACAATTTCACTTTCGCTTATACCGGAGATGCATGATATCTTTGAGAGCACCTTGTGCGATAATGGTCGCTATCTAAGGCTCTGGATGGAAAATATGGCCCAAAAACTAAAATACCTTAAG
>JAXIVJ010012754.1:37500-39326 GCA_036785665.1 Chirona hameri | reverse complement strand
ACAGACACACAGACACACAGACACACAGACACACAGACACACAGACACACAGACACACAGACACACAGACACACAGACACACAGACACACAGACACACAGACACACAGACACACAGACACACAGACACACAGACACACAGACACACAGACACACAGACACACAGACACACAGACACACAGACACACAGACACACAGACACACAGACACACAGACACACAGACACACAGACACACAGACACACAGACACACAGACACACAGACACACAGACACACAGACACACAGACACACAGACACACAGACACACAGACACACAGACACACAGACACACAGACACACAGACACACAGACACACAGACACACAGACACACAGACACACAGACACACAGACACACAGACACACAGACACACAGACACACACACACACACACACACACACACACACACACACACACACACACACACACACAGACAGACAGACAGACAGACAGACAGACAGACAGACAGACAGACAGACAGACAGACAGACAGACAGACAGACAGACAGACAGACAGACAGACAGACAGACAGACAGACAGACAGACAGACAGACAGACAGACAGACAGACAGACAGACAGACAGACAGACAGACAGACAGACAGACAGACAGACAGACAGACAGACAGACAGACAGACAGACAGACAGACAGACAGACAGACAGACAGACAGACAGACAGACAGACAGACAGACAGACAGACAGACAGACAGACAGACAGACAGACAGACAGACAGACAGACAGACAGACAGACAGACAGACAGACAGACAGACAGACAGACAGACAGACAGACAGACAGACAGACAGACAGACAGACAGACAGACAGACAGACAGACAGACAGACAGACAGACAGACAGACAGACAGACAGACAGACAGACAGACAGACAGACAGACAGACAGACAGACAGACAGACAGACAGACAGACAGACAGACAGACAGACAGACAGACAGACAGACACACACACACACACACACACACACACACACACACACACACACACACACACACACACACACACACACACACACACACACACACACACACACACACACACACACACACACACACACACACACACACACACACACACACACACACACACACACACACACACACACACACACACACACACACACACACACACACACACACACACACACACACACACACACACACACACACACACACACACACACACACACACACACACACACACACACACACACACACACACACACACACACACACACACACACACACACACACACACACACACACACACACACACACACACACACACACACACACACACACACACACACACACACACACACACACACACACACACACACACACACACACACACACACACACACACACACACACACACACACACACACACACACACACACACACACACACACACACACACACACACACACACACACACACACACACACACACACACACACACACACACACACACACACACACACACACACACACACACACACACACACACACACACACACACACACACACACACACACACACACACACACACACACACACACACACACACACACACACACACACACACACACACACACACACACACACACACACACACACACACACACACACACACACACACACACACACACACACACACACACACACACACACACACACACACACACACACACACACACACACACACACACACACACACACACACACACACACACACACACACACACACACACACACACACACACACAC
>JAXIVJ010012754.1:30000-32500 GCA_036785665.1 Chirona hameri | reverse complement strand
TACCAGCGTACCGGCAGAGCTTGGTTAATATACCAGCGTACCGGCAGAGCTTGGTTAATATACCAGCGTACCGGCAGAGCTTGGTTAATATACCAGCGTACCGGCAGAGCTTGGTTAATATACCAGCGTACCGGCAGAGCTTGGTTAATATACCAGCGTACCGGCAGAGCTTGGTTAATATACCAGCGTACCGGCAGAGCTTGGTTAATATACCAGCGTACCGGCAGAGCTTGGTTAATATACCAGCGTACCGGCAGAGCTTGGTTAATATACCAGCGTACCGGCAGAGCTTGGTTAATATACCAGCGTACCGGCAGAGCTTGGTTAATATACCAGCGTACCGGCAGAGCTTGGTTAATATACCAGCGTACCGGCAGAGCTTGGTTAATATACCAGCGTACCGGCAGAGCTTGGTTAATATACCAGTGTACCGCCAGAGCTTGGTTAATATACCAGCGTACCGGCAGAGCTTGGTTAATATACCAGCGTACCGGCAGAGCTTGGTTAATATACCAGCGTACCGGCAGAGCTTGGTTAATATACCAGCGTACCGGCAGAGCTCGGTTAATATACCAGAGTGCGGCCCCGTCAGCGAGCCGGTGGCGGCGCCTTGATGGCTCGATGCGACCCCGGCAATGGTCAATTTATGTTGGCTGCCGAGTCCACGTACCAAGTTAGGGCTCGTATATTGCTCGTCAAAGGGAGAGGCGCCGGGGTCGCCCCCGAAATTAGTGGGTTCACGGCCGAAATGAGTGGTTTGCATCCACAATTAGTGCTTGCATGCGGCTCGTCAAAGGCAGCAGATTACATAGATATTAGTTCGACAGAGACAGATAGAGAATGGGCAGGCTTGGTCGTAAAGCTGTAGGCTTGGACAAAAAGCTTCAGCTCGTATTCGGCTGTGGATATGAAAACAACGTGCTGTAAAGTCTGCATTTCAACTGTGTCACGAGGACATAAGGGCGGTATTCGCCCTCATCTCTTGTTTTTATTCAGCAAATTTGTTTCGCTTTAAGTTCAAAGGTCAATGTGAAGACGTCCACCAGCCATACTAATGGGGTGGGGACAATTTTGTAAGGTATCAATTTTTTCGGTTTATAAAAACAAGGATAATGTTTCATAATGTAAATATTTGTATTATAAAAAAATGCGAAATTAACTCAAAAATGATTAAAAACTAAAACAATTAAGTTCATGTCCTTGTAGTTGTGACGTCACGATCATAGTGAAAATCAAAAGTGCCGTCACAAATCACGAGTGTCGTGACGTCACAAACATAACGAAGAAAGATTTTTTAAATATGAAAAGTTAAGAGGAAGTTTTAGGACAGAAGGCGGTCTAAGATGTGTATGAGAAGTATATCGAAAAATCGATAATAATATGCTGAATTTGTTATGCGTAAAAGCCCACTACCTGTCCCCCACCCCATTATCACGTCAGACGCTGTAGAAAATAGAACCAGGCAAACACTTTCGGGGCTATGGTCACTGGTGTTGATGGACGCTCCAACAGCGAGCGTTATATTTAGACCATGAGTCAACACAGTCTACCGAACTCGGACTCATTTCAACGGACTAGCTACCACGTTATTCAGTGGCTTGGGATGTATCCGTGACATTTTGCTATTGATTATATTTCCATGACTAGTGATTGCATGCATGGCAAGAGTCAGATGAAGGCGGGGTTATTACCCAAATATGTTTGCCTTATTGGTTGCCTTTTCAAATGGAGGATCTATTGCTGCCAGTATAGCGCGCGTTCTCTTCAGTTGTGCTGATTACAGAGCGGGCGCGATGCGCCCGTGAGGTTTCTCGTCAACTTACTAGACAAATTTACATTTGAGCCGGCCCGACTTGTCCCGGCCCGGCCCGGCCCGGCCGCAAATTTCGGCCTGGCCCGGCCCGGCCCGACACGGCCGTACATACGCTTTTTTGAAAGCTAATAACTTTGCAACCACTGCTCTGATTGAGATAGGATTTTCACCAATGGATAGTTCCATCAAATCAATTTTGTTTTTGGTGTAATGCGTTCATATAGGGATGGTACTACAGCGTGGCACGCGCAAAAGTGGGGGCAGGTTAAATCACGGATTTTAGAGGAAAAGCGCGCCTGATGATAGAATCGCTTCATCAAACTGAATCACATTTGGCGTACGCTAAGAGCCAATGATGCTCCATATGTTGCATGCCTAATTTAAACTTAAGGCTTGAGCGCCCGTGAGCACGTGGACGAAATAAGGGTGTCGGGTTACACCTCTATTATGTATCTCAGAAACTACTAGGTTGATTATGGCGAAATTTGGTGTGCTGCTCCGACTGACATCCTAGTAATATTCCACATGATGAATCGGAAGTTGCATGGCACGTGCGCACGTGTCGATCCCTTTGTTATATCTTCGAAACTACTAGACCTATTTAGCTGAAATTGGGCATGTAGGTTAGGGCATGCCTATTAGCTGCTGTAGACGTGCCGAGGCATACACCAATAGGCAATATCCACA
>JAXIVJ010012754.1:0-25000 GCA_036785665.1 Chirona hameri | reverse complement strand
TGAAATTAGGGGGAGTTTTGGAACCACGACGTGTAATTTACATAGCAAAAGATATCAACTTGAAACTTGGTGGCCTGTTTCAGCAATGTTTTGCACACGTTTCATATTTTCTTCACATTTTTATTTTCCCTAGGGCGACTACAGGGACGGATTTTGTGGGCATGTGTTTAACTCCGTTCACACGCAATGTGTCTAGTGCCCCTGAACGCTATTTTGCAGTGGGTAATTTCTTGCAATATCATGTGCATGGATCACAATTGTATTTTGGGGCATAGGCGGTCACAGGTATGCAATTAGGGGGAGTTGTGGACCCATGGCGTGACACTACATAGCAAAATGTATCAATAATCAAAGATAAAGATAACAAAAGACAAAGCTCAATTCCCCTCCCCTTCCCCTGCTGAGTACGTCACTGCACAAATACAAAACTGCCATAATTTACATTATCATGCATATACATATAATTATATGCATCTAAAACAGAAATCAAAGCGGCAAAAATATTATAGTGACATCTTGAGATACCTCCCTTTGGAATTGCCTGAGGATGCCATTGGGTTAATTTCCCCAAACTTTAAATAGGATAATATGTTAGAGCATACAATTAGGTGACGAAATCCAACAACATGACAAAATTGCGTTCAAACAACGTCCCAGGGCAAGAATCTAAAAATGCATGTTTTCCACCATGTTTTTGCTACCTGTATCCGCCCATGGGAGAATTTGGGATATTTATGAATATAGAAATGTAGTCTATGCTCCAAGGAATCGAATGCCGCTTTCCCAGAGATAATCAGTCCAGCGGTTTCCGAGATACGAAGGGGCCGTATAAGCCCCCCCCCCCCCGATAGTTTCGTATCTTTTTCATCCCGACAGTAATAGGGTTAAGCTATTTTCCCAGCTCAGCCCCCAACTTTTCTGGAGAAGTTCCACCCCTGTTATAGGCAATGCGACCAGCAGCACACACATATACATATATAGTTATTGTAACTGATTCATGATAGATGGTATAATGGCAATAATAACTCAAACGATGTTTTATATTATAGGACATAGGTCGCAAAGCTTTCGATAACAAGTATCATGATCATTGCGACATGCTGAAAATTAAAGAAAACACGCATATAGCGGAAACTGACGCAGGTCAAATATGCCTATTTTTCAATAAAAGCATACGCATTTTTATATGACATTATCACTGCTAGTTTTGCCGAATTGATTCCATCTTTGAAAGTCGCACAGAGGCTCTTAAAGATAATCACTTTCCCAGTTTTCAGCATATGTTTTGGAGCTTAGATGAACTGGAGAAAAGGATGGATTAGTGTTGGACATTACTCCAAAACCTTAAACCAAGTAACATGACTAATGAATGAATGGCATGTCATATTCATTTGAACCTTCCTGCAAGTAACACCAATAAAGTGAGAGAAAAAATGCAGGCATTTCCAAACTATGGTGTATATTTCATGTAGGTACAGTGGCGTACCCAGGATTCACTCCAGGAGGGGTATTTTTTCAGGGGGGCATAAGGTACCCCCACCCAAACAAATCACCGGATTTGGCCCACTATATTTATAGAGGGGCATATTTTCAACATTTGTTTTCTCCAAAAAATATAAAAAAGTATTCATTTTCTTCGAAATAAAATGGAAGAAGGGCCCCTTCGGGCCCTATTTCCAAAGGGGCACATACGGCGAAGAGGGCACGTACGGAGCTTCAGGGGGGGGGGGGGGGGGGGGGGGTAATTGCCCCGTTTGCTTCCCCCATTGGGTACGCCTATGTGTAGGTAAATATGCCATTTTCAAGCTAAATTTGTACATTTAGCCACACATCCATTCTGGCAATAAAATTAACCCGCCCTTGACAGGGGTCTCAGCCAAACGCCATTGACTGGGGTGGGGTGGGGTGGGGGGGGGGGGGGGGATCTACCGAGCCAATTAATGCAGCGAGACGCACAAGTCGGCATTCGAAAGCTCTCAATGAAGCACATCTAAAGCAATCTCGAAAGGTTCACATTTAGGTCACATGTCAGGTCACGGTCAGGTCAAAGGTCAAAATCGATATATTTGAGTGTATGGGACATAGGTGCTATCCATTCAAAGCCCTCGATTGTGACCATGATCACCCAAAGTGCTCTCAAAGGTATAATACACATCTCGCATGAGCTAAAGTAAGATTGTTGGCAAAAGTCAAGGTCAATGGCAATGTCACAGAAGGTCACCATGTGCAAAATATATATGAAAGTCATGCGACATATGTTTTATGGGTTATGTTACACGTATAATTCGATAGTGATAGTCATTTTGCAACATGACTTCATTTAAGTGAAATTAGTGTCAAGGTCAGGTCAAGGTCAGGTCACATAAGTTCAAAATTTGAAATTGATGAATATAAATAAAAAAACGCATGTTTCTGGGCCAGTTTTATCTCAGAAATGCAGCGGTGACGCTCATTTCTTCGCAGCTGGTTATAAATAGCCCCCCCCCCCCAAAAAAAAACGTAAAGAGTTACCCATACTTTAGAAGCCATAAGTCAGTCCAAATGGTGATAAAAAAGGAATTGCCCATATGTGGTAACCATTTTGCATTGTGGTAACCATTAACCATTTTGTAGCCCTTGCCATTTTGTATCTTTTAAGGTTTTTGATTGCATTTTTTTTTCTTCAAAATATGACCTTTGTACGGTTTGTTAAATTTTAGCTGATTTTTCGTCCAACTCGTGTATAGTGACATCACTAAACACGCTATATCTCAACTATTTTTTTCTTCTCTCGATGAAATTGCTTCATTGTTGCACAAGAAGACGTAAAATTGATGTCAGAAAAGGTACTTCAAGTTTCACTTTGATAGCGCTATTGGTTTTGAGCAATTGTGAAAGTTCGTGAGAAGGGGGGGGGGAAACACTCCCCCAGTCAATGGCGGTTTACAACAATGCATAATTTGGCCGTGGCAATGCATGACAAGAGCTACAAAATGATTATCTCGAAGTTTTGAAATTTTGGTTTTTGACCCCCAAAGAAATAAAAAAAACATTTGTTTAAATGCCCACAAATTACAATTTTTTGAAGATATTAAAAACCGTGCTAAATATTAGAGACCGCATATGGGCAATTCCTTTATATCAAAAATCACCATTTTGACTGACTTATGGCTTCTAAAGTATGGGTAACTCTTGACGTATTTTTTAAACGCTAACCTAGTCAATGGTGGTTAATACAAATGTATAATTTGTCTGTTTAGCAATCATCTCAACACCATTGTTTGAATGCACAACTATTAATTTTATGAATATTGCTGCCCGTTGGAACGATATCAATGGACTATGGAAAAACAAGAGTAAGTGTGACTCTTCGTGGACAAGAACAGGTGAAATGAAAATAAGTCATCTCAAGCCTGCCCCCCACCCAGTCAAATTCTCTTGGACGAGTCACTGCGTCAGGGCATTAAACCTGTAGTGGAATACACCGTCATGGCATTAAAACTGTAGTGGTATACACTGTCAGGCAGGGGCCCGGGAACAGGGGGGGGGGGGGGCAGCGGGGGCGCTTGCCCCCCCAACATCTGGACCGGGGGGCGGCGGCCCCCCAACTTTGGCGAGCAGAAGTTTTCCTAAAAATGAGCTCTGATGAAGCTCTGATCATCAGGAAAAATCAACAATTTATCGTACAAATTCCCTTTGCAGTGCAGTTAAAATCCAGCTGTCAAAAACTGGAAAATTTGGCGCCGCTTCGCGGCATGACACAAGTTTCGCAATTGCTTATACAAATTTGGAAAATGGTAAAAATAGTTTCATTAAGTGTCTGGCAGAGGCGGTTATTGCTGGCCCCAGGGCCCATTCTCTTAATAAAATATTCACTTTTAAGTTTCAACAGGCTCAATGTTTAGTTACTTTGCCGAGTTCCGAAAAAGGCGACGCGAACGCAAAGACAAGGAGATCGGCACCCCGAAGCTGCTACAGCAGTGCACAATTTGCTGGACCGAAGAGGTAATAGTGGAAACAGGCCAGGATCATCTTCCCAAGCCATCTCATCTCACGGTCTGGTACCAATATTAAAGGGCTTCAGGGGCCCGGGAACAGGGGGCAGCGGGGGCGCTTGCCCCCCAACATCTAGACCGGGGGGGGGGGGGGGCGGCCCCCCAACTTTGGCGAGCAGAAGTTTCCCTAAAAATGAGCTTTCAATTTCCTTCACAAAAAGTTATATAAAATATGAAAGCCTACATATGTCACTTTCATTTTTTACTTTTATTTTATAGCATGTCATAAGTATTATTATTATATAGCTTTGCCTTTATAGTAGCATCGCATACCTTTCTTTTCCTTCCTTTTTCTTTTTCCATTAAATGTTCCATGAGATATAATGGAAAACTTTAGTAGCAGTACATTTGGGGGCAGTTGTCTGCTTGGCGCGTCGTCGTTAAAATGACTCACTGATTCAGTGGCGGATCTACGGTTGTGCAAAATGGGCAATTGCCCCCCAACCGCCTGAAATCGGCGCAAAATTGACACATTTCCTGATGTAGAAGAAAATCTAAGGAACTTTTACCATGGAAGGTTTGCTTTAAATAAGCTATCAATGCAAGCAAGCGAAATCCGATGAGTTTTCAGAATTATGTGATACTTTTTGGGAATTTTGCCCCCGCCCCCAAACTCCCGTTCTGGACCCGCTACTGCACGGACGGCGATAAACATCTGCTGCATTTTTTTTAATAAGTTTATCATACGTCAACGTTACGGATGTGATCAAACTAGCGTGCGGCCCTCTACCTGTCCTCGCTGTCTGCCGACGGGGCGGCAATTGCAAGCAATATTTATCGTAAATGTCGTAGGTTACCGTGATACGGCGATGAAGCGGTCGGTGCAGCCCACACTGGTGGGATTCTTCAAGAAAGAAAAAACGTCAGGCGTCAGGTATGAGTATTTTATCAGACGACAGGCGGGTTTACAAAGGAAACGGGGGGTGGCATGACCACCACTTTTTCATATTTTGTTATTGTTATGTTAACCCGCGTCGTGCCGCGTCGTACCATTTAGACGCCCCCCCCCCCTAAGGGTGTTTACCCCCCCTAAAGTTTTTCGAGGATAGCGAAAAAACTTGACTTGACCTTGACCTGAGGTCAAAGTTCTAAGTTGACCTAAACTGGTCCAAATGAAAGTGATTCTAAACGCTTTGACGAGACGAACATGATGTCATCACAATTATTGCCGTGTCTTTATTAGGTAAACAGTTATTTGCGAACGTTTTGCCAAAAAATAGCCCTTTTGACATTTGATGACCTCTGGAGCTCAAACTTTTATCCTGATATAAAAGTCGATGACTTGTTATGATTGAATATTTCAAGAGCTTTCGATTGTTTGTTTTCGTTTGTTCCTAGCTATCATAGTTCCCGAGATATTTGGGGGTTCCTGGAGCGATGACCTAAAACTGGTAAATCTGACCTTTGATGACCTCTGGTGACCTCAATATTGACCTGAACCAAAAAATGTAGAAATAGTTTCAAAGATATTTTTGATGAGCTTTCGAACCGTGTTTTCGGTTTTCCAATGAGGAAAATTTGACAACGAAAAGGTGCACCAAGATTAGGAGTGAGATGCCAAAACCAAATATTTCGTTTCGCCCCCCCCCCCCCCAACTTTAAAATCGTTCCCGGGCCCCTGCTGTCAGGGCATTAAACCTGTCGTGGAATACACTATCGGGGGAATAAACCTGTTGTGGAATACACTGTCAGTGTCAGGGCATTACACCTGTAGTAGAATGCACCGTCAGGGCATCAAACCTGTAGTCGAATACACCGTCAGGGCATTAAACCTGTAGTCGAATACACCGTCAGGGCATTACACCTGTAGTGGAATACACCGTCAGGGCATTAAACCTGTAGTGGAATACACTGTTAGGGCATTAAACCTGTAGTGGAATACACTGTCAGGGCATTAACCTGTAGTGGAATACACTGTCAGGATACACAGCCTGTAGCAGAATATGTCGCTAGGCAGGGGATCGCACAGAACTTGTGGTAGCAAACACTGTTGGTAGTGACTCGCTCAGAACTTGTCATAAAATATACCGTCAGGTAGTGATTCTCTTCGTCAGATGGGTAGTGATTTTCATTGAACCTAGAACCTGCGGTGGGACGCACCGTACCAAAGTAACTTGTACATGCACATATCATGTAGCCGAATACACTGTTGCAAAATGACTTATAAAGCCCATGATGGAATGCATGATCTTTCAGATAACTGCAAAGCATGCGAAAACTAGGCAGTAGCAGAAATAATGTACCCTTTCTTTGCATCGATGATCGATATAGAAGGATTAACATGATACATTTTCTGTTTTATTCATATTGCTGCCTTATTTTCGCTGTTTACCTCAGTGACGTCCAATCGAGATCTTCGTCGCGGCCATTTCCAGCACAAGCTGTATATCGTTGGCTACTAAATTTCCGGCTGTCGTGTCACGCGCACTCGCGAGGGTTGCACTTTATGGAGAATCCTAGTTCAGCTTCCACAATTGTATTTCATGTTATATTTCAACAGTGTTATTCTGATAGATGGCTGATGTAGAGCGGAAATGATAGAAGGATGAGTGAAAAGAGGATGAATGAGAATGAAACAATGAAATAAATGAGAATGAAGAGAACTTACATTCAGCGTCTGCAGTTTTAAAATGTTCCAGTGTTGTGTTACAGAATGTCAGTAAATCATATAACATATCAAATAGCCTTTCTAAAGATAGGATGCATCCCTATCTGTTAAATCGCTCTTAGAAACTGAGATTAGTACACTTCTATGATTGTTCGTTTCGGTGCCAAGTATATATGTATAGTGCGGTATTCTCAGATATTAGGGGCGCTTGTAGCGTGGTTTATGTTGCGGCTAAAATTGCATCATAAGCCTCACAAGCGCCCTCCACCAAAACGGCGGGATCTCCCTATTTCGGAAGTGTGCTAATGTGCATAAATGGCCGAGAGGTTATGCATACATATTGCCACTTGGTACTCACTGTCTGGGTAAATCCATGACGGTGAAGCGAATAGCAATAGCTGATGATACCTTGTTGATGAAGATAAAGTACTTGCACCGCGTGTTCGGCGGGTATATTCCTGAAAAGTTAATTAACGTGATGAGCAAGAATCGCCATTTTCCGTTCACATCAAAGAACTTCAACACACTGTCCTCATATTATATTTTTTTGTGTATTCAGAATAAGCTATTTAGGAAAATTAAAGTATCAGGATTATAGTTGTAAGAACACAATGGCATTTCAATGATACTCAAGACGTTGCAATTACAGAGCAGAGTAGAATACGTATACAACAAACACAGTACAAACAACGCTGTTTATAATGAAGTCATCCAGCTGACGACCGGCGGCAGTTTACCAAGAATCGCCCGAATTGATACCAGTGAGCCAACAACACACATGCCCCAGGCATCGGCAGCCAGCGAAGCGGTTGTCAATACCGCTCCAACAGCCGAAATCATTCCCGAAAACTGATTCGATATCGCATCAGTAGCTCATCTTTTGGACAGTGGCGTCCTGGCGCAGCTATTTATTTTTCGCCAGCTACAGCTACAGCCAGCTACCCCGAGCGCCTGAACAGAGATTGTTCCGCCGCCAACGGCAAACGCTCGCCGCTGGGACCCGCAGGCGAGTAATTGTCCCTCGCTGGCCTGTGATGTGCCTAGACTCGAGTGATGCTGTTCTCACTGCGCATTATTAAGGCAGCCAGCAAATCAAGATAAATGCAAGGACGACCGCTGTAGGCAATACAAAGTGTTGTGCAAATATTGTTTGACATATACAAACTGAAGTGTTATTGCGTTGAGGTTCTTGGGGTTCCGTCACATTACGAAGGAAAATGCGCAGAGATTGTGGCTGACCTCCCCAGCCGCGAAGTTCTCGGGAACCTTTTAGCGAAGTCTACGAAGTGTACAGTGCTCACCGTACAGTATGAGGTGAGATATGCTCTGATAACTTACCCAGATAGCCGCCAATAACTCACCTGGGTAGCCTGGAGACGCCAGCACACAAGAGCCTTTCTCTGTACATTCCAGGTCCTGGTACAGCCAATCACACTCTGCAAATACAGCCAGCATCAGACGATATAATCTAAGGACAGCAGGTGTTTGCTATTATAACTGGCCAATGGCCATGCCCCAAAAAGTGGGAATAAGGCAGCGGCTTAATTATTTCCTCCATCCTGAAATGAGTGAAAAGTCACTAAGCTGAATGTATTTTACGTGATAAACATGTGCGTTAAACGTGTGATAAATGTGATAAGGACAGGGCATGCATGTCATTAGAGATATTGTCCAACACAGTGTCACGGTGACACTGACCCACTGTCACGGTGACACTGACACAGTGTATGGTGACACTGAAACACTGTCACGGTGACACTGACACAGTGTCACGGTGACACTGACAGTGTCACGGTGACACTGACACATTGTCACGGTGACACTGACACAGTGTCACGGTGACACTGACACACTGTCACGGTGACACTGATACACTGTCACGATGGCACTGACACAGTGTACGGTGACACTGACACACTGTCACGGTGACACTGACAGTGTCACGGTGACACTGACACAGTGTCACGGTGACACTGACACAGTGTCACGGTGACACTGACACACTGTCACGGTGACACTGACACACTGTCACGGTGACACTGACACATGGTCACGGTGACACTGACACACTGTCACGGTGACACTGATACACTGTCACGATGGCACTGACACAGTGTACGGTGACACTGACACACTGTCACGGTGACACTGACAGTGTCACGGTGACACTGACACAGTGTCACGGTGACACTGACACAGTGTCACGGTGACACTGACACACTGTCACGGTGACACTGACACACTGTCACGGTGACACTGACACATGGTCACGGTGACACTGACACACTGTCACGGTGACACTGATACACTGTCACGATGGCACTGACACAGTGTACGGTGACACTGACACACTGTCACGGTGACACTGACAGTGTCACGGTGACACTGACACAGTGTCACGGTGACACTGACACAGTGTCACGGTGACACTGACACACTGTCACGGTGACACTGACACTGTCACGGTGACACTGACACACTGTCACGGTGACACTGACACATGGTCACGGTGACACTGAAACAGTGTCACGGTGACACTGACACACTGTCACGGTGACACTGCCACAGTGTACGGTGACACTGACACACTGTCACGGTGACACTGACACAGTGTACGGTGACACTGACACACTGTCACGGTGACACTGACACAGTGTACGGTGACACTGACACACTGTCACGGTGGCACTGACACAGTGTCACGGTGGCAATGACACAGTGTACGGTGACACTGACACACTGTCACGGTGGCACTGACAGTGTCACGGTGGCAATGCCACACTGTCACGGTGATACTGACACAGTGTCATGGCGACATTGACACAGTGTCACGGTGACATTGACACAACGGTGACACTGACACACTGTCACGGTGACAATGCCACACTGTCACGGTGGCAATGACACACTGTCACGGTGACACTGACACACTGTCACGGTGACACTGACAGTGTCACAGTGACACTGACACAGTGGCACGGTGACACTGACACACTGTCACGGTGACACTGACACAGCGTACGGTGACACTGACACACTGTCACGGTGACACTGACAGTGTCACAGTGACACTGACACAGTGTCACGGTGACACTGACACAGTGTACGGTGACACTAACAGTGTCACGGCGACACTGACACAGTGTACGGTGACACTGACACACTGTCACTGTGACACTGACACACTGTCACGGTGACACCACTGAAACAGTGTCACGGTGACACTGACACAATGTACGGTGACACTGACACAATGTACGGTGACACTGACTGACAGTGTGTCACCAAACCTCATGCCCCCGTGGCTGGGCCGTCCGAATGTATGGCCTCTGTAATAGACTCAGCACGCGGCACCGCTCACCGTCGGCCGTCTAATAGTTACATCACATGCCGTCCTAATAGCCGCATCACTCCGGCACGGCGGTCACAGTCATGGTCGGTAGGTGCGGTGATGGTCGCCCGCTCCGCTCGCTCTCAAACTCAGTCTGATTAGAGAGCGGAGCTGGCACCACTTTCTGGACGCCAGCTCCGATCTCTCGGTTGTCCTCTTCTCCCCCCCCCCCAAGTATCCCACTTCGCTCCTCATAACCTTCACCTCTGCTCCTCCACCTCCGTTCCCCTGGTCTCCGTCTCCCCTTTCCTAACTTCCGTCTACTGACCTCCCTCTCCAGACCTCCGTCTCCTGACCTCTGTCTCCTGACCTTCGTCTTCTGACCTTCGTCTCCTGACCTCCGTCTCCTGACCTCCGTCTCCTGACCTCCGTCTCCTGACCTCCGTCTCATGACCTCCGACTCCAGACCTCCATCTCCTGACCTCTGTCTCCTGACCTCAGTCTCCTGACCTCCCTCTCCTGACCTCCGTCTCCTGACCTCCGTCTCCAGACCTCCGTCTCCAGACCTCCGTCTCATGACCTCCGTCTCATGACCTCCCTCTCCTGACCTCTGTCTACTGACCTCCGTCACCTGACCTCCCTCTCCTGACCTCCGTCTCCTGACCTCCGTATCCTGACCTCCGTCTCCTGACCTCCGTCTCCTGACCCCCGTCTCATGACCTCCGTCTCATGACCTCCGACTCCAGACCTCCATCTCCTGACCTCTGTCTCCTGACCTCCGTCTCATGACCTCCCTCTCCTGACCTCTGTCTCCTGACCTCCGTCTCATGACCTCCGTCTCATGACTTCCGACTCCAGACCTCCATCTCCTGACCTCTGTCTCCTGACCTCCCTCTCCTGACCTCCGTCTCCTGACCTCCGTCTCCTGACCTCCGTCTCCTGACCTCCGTCTCCTGACCTCCGTCTTCTGACCTCTGTCTCCTGACCTCCGTCTCCTGACCTCCGTCTCATGACCTCCGTCTCCTGACCTCCGTCTCATGACCTCCCTCTCCTGACCTCCGTCTCCTGACCTCCGACTCCAGACCACCATCTCCTGACCTCCGACTCCAGACCTCCATCTCCTGACCTCCGTCTCCTGACCTCCGTCTCATGACCTCCCTCTCCTGACCTCCGTCTCCTGACCTCCGACTACAGACCTCCATCTCCTGACCTCTGACTCCAGACCTCCATCTCCTGACCTCCGTCTCCTGACCTCCGTCTCATGACCTCCCTCTCCTGACCTCCGTCTCCTGACCTCCGACTCCAGACCTCCATCTACTGACCTCCGTCTCTTGACCTCCGTCTCATGACCTCCCTCTCCTGACCTCCCTCTCCTGACCTCCGTCTCCTGACCTCCGTCTCCTGACCTCCGTCTCCTGACCTCCGTCTCCTGACCTCCGTCTCATGACCTCCGACTCCAGACCTCCATCTCCTGACCTCTGTCTCCTGACCTCCGACTCCAGACCTCCATCTCCTGACCTCCGTCTCCTGACCTCCGTCTCATGGCCTCCATCTTCTGACCTCCGTCACCTCTTCCCATGGTCTCCATCTCCGCTCCCCCGACATCCATCTCCACTCCCCTGACATCCATCTCCAGTCGCCTAACATCCATCTCCACTCCCCTGACATCCGTCTCCACTTCCCTGACATCCATCTACACTCCCCTGACATCCGCCTCCACTCCCCTTACATCCATCTCCACTCCCCTGACATCCATCTCCACTCCCCAGACATCCATCTCCACTCCCCTGACATCCGTCTCTACTCCCCTGACATCCGTCTCCACTCCCCTGACATCCATCTCCACTCCCCTGACATCCATCTCCACTCCCCTGACATCCATCTCCACTCCCCTGACATCCGTCTCCACTCCCCTGACATCCATCTCCACTCCTCTGACATCCATCTCCACCCCCTGTCCCCTGACATCCATCTCCACTCCCCTGACATCTGTCTCCACTCGCCTGACATCCGTCTCCACTCTCCCGACATCCATATCCACTCCCCTGACATCCGTATCCACTTCCCTGACATCTATCTCCACTCTCCTGACATCCGTCTCCACTCCCCTGACATCCGTCTCCACTCCCCTGACATCCGTCTCCACTTCCCTGACATCCGCCTCCACTCCCCTGACATCTACCTCCACTCCCCTGACATCCAGCTTCACTCCCCTGACATCTGTCTCCACTCGCCTGACATCCGTCTCCACTCCCCGACATCCATCTCCACTCCCCTGACATCCGTCTCCACTCCCCTGACATCCATATCCACTCCCCTGACATCTGTCTCCACTCGCCTGACATCCGTCTCCACTTCCCCGACATCCATCTACACTCCCCTGACATCCGTATCCACTCCCCTGACATCTATCTCCACTCCCCTGACATCTGTCTCCACTCCCCTGACATCCGTATCCACTCCCCTGACATCCGTCTCCACTCCCCTGACATCCATCTCCACTCCCCTGACATCCATCTTCACTCCCCTGACATCCGTCTCCACTCCCCTGACATCCGTATCCATTCCCCTGACATCCATATCCACTCCCCTGACATCTCTCCACTCGCCTGACATCCGTCTCCACTCCCCTGACATCCATCTCCACTCCCCTGACATCTGTCTCCACTTCCCTGACATCCATCTCCACTCCCTTGACATCCGTATCCACTCCCCTGACATCTATCTCCACTCCCCTGACATCTGTCTCCACTCCCCTGACATCCATATCCACTCCCCTGACATCCGTCTCCACTCCCCTGACATCCATCTCCACTCCCCTGACATCCATCTTCCCTCCCCTGACATCCGTATCCACTCCCCTGACATCCGTCTCCACTCCCCTGACATCCGTCTCTACACCCCCGACATCCATCTCCCTCCCCTGACATCCGTATCCACTCCCCTGACATATATCTCCACTCCCATTGACATCCTTCTCCACTCCCCTGACATCCGTCTCCACTCCTCTGACATCCATCTCCACTCCCCTGACATCCATCTTCACTCCCCTGACATCCGTCTCCACTCCCCTGACATCCGTCTCCACTTCCCCGACATCAATCTACACTCCCCTGACATCCGTATCCACTCCCCTGACATCTATCTCCACTCCCCTGACATCTGTCTCCACTCCCCTGACATCCGTATCCACTCCCCTGACATCCGTCTTCACTCCCCTGACATCCATCTCCACTCCCCTGACATCCATCTTCACTCCCCTGACATCCGTCTCCACTCCCCTGACTTCCGTATCCACTCCCCTGACATCTATCTCCACTCCCCTGACATCTGTCTCCACTCCCCTGACATCCGTCTCCACTCCCCTGACATCCGTCTCCACTCCCCTGACATCCATCTCCACTCCCCTGACATCCATCTCCACTCCCTTGACATCCGTATCCACTCCCCTGTCATCTATCTCCACTCCCCTGACATCTGTCTCCACTCCCCTGACATCCATATCCACTCCCCTGACATCCGTCTCCACTCCCCTGACATCCATCTCCACTCCCCTGACATCCATCTTCCCTCCCCTGACATCCGTATCCACTCCCCTGACATCCGTCTCCACTCCCCTGACATCCGTCTCTACACCCCCGACATCCACCTCCCTCCCCTGACATCCGTATCTACTCCCCTGACATATATCTCCACTCCCATTGACATCCGTCTCCACTCCCCTGACATCCGTCTCCACTCCTCTGACATCCATCTCCACTCCCCTGACATCCATCTTCACTCCCCTGACATCCGTCTCCACTCCCCTGACATCCGTCTCCACTCCCCCGATATCTGTCTCCACTCCCCCGACATCCATCTCCACTCCCCTGACATCCGTATCCACTCCCCTGACATCTATCTCCACTCCCCTGACATCCGTCTCCACTCCCCTGACATCCGTCTCCACTTCCCTGACATCCGTCTCCACTCCCCTGACATCCATCTCCACTCCCCTGACATCCATCTCCACTCCCCTGCCATCCGTCTCCACTCCTCCTAACATCCATCTCCACTCCACTGACATTCATTTCCACTCCCCTGACATCCATCTCCACTCCCCTGACATCCGTCTCCACTCCCCTGACATCCATCTCCACTCCCCTGACATCCGTCTCCACTTCCCTGACATCCGTCTCCACTCCCCTGACATCCGTATCCACTCCCCTGACATCCGTATCCACTCCCCTGACATCCATCTCCACTCCCCTGACATCCGTCTCCACTTCCCTTACATCCGTCTCCACTCCCCTGACATCCATCTCCACTCCCCTGACATCCATCTCCACTCCCCTGGCATCCGTATCCACTCCTCTGACATCCATCTCCACTCCCCTGACATCCGTCTCCACTTCCCTGACATCCGTCTCCACTCCCCTGACATCCATCTCCACTCCACTGACATCCGTATCCACTCCCCTGACATCCATCTCCACTCCCCTGACATCTGTCTCCACTTCCCTGACATCCGTCTCCACTTCCCTGACATCCATATCCACTCCCCTGACATCTGTCTCCACTCGCCTGACATCCATCTCCACTCCCCTGCCATCCATCTCCACTCCCCTGACATCCGTCTCCACTTCCCTGACATCCATCTCGACTCCCCTGACATCCATCTCCACTCCCCTGACATCCATCTCCACTCCCCTGACATCCGTATCCACTCCCCTGACATCCATCTCCACTCCCCTGCCATCCGTCTCCACTTCCCTGACATCCGTCTCCACTCCCCTGACATCCATCTCCACTCCCCTGACATCCATCTCCACTCCCCTGACATCCGTATCCACTCCCCTGACATCCATCTCTACTCCCCTGGCATCCGTCTTCACTTCCCCGACATCCGTCTCCACTCCCCTGACATCCATCTCCACTCCCCTGCCATCCGTATCCCCTCCCCTGACATCCGTCTCCACTCCTCCTAACATCCGTCTCCACTTCCCTGACATCCGTCCCCACTCCCCTGACATCCATCTCCACTCCCCTGACATCCATCTCCACTCCCCTGACATCTGTCTCCACTCCCCTGACATCCGTCTCCACTTCCCTGACATCCGTCTCCACTCCCCTGACATCCATCTCCACTCCCCTGACATCCGTCTCCACTCCCCTGACATCCATCTCCACTCCCCAGACATCCGTATCCACTCCCCTGACATCCATCTCCACTCCCCTGACATCCGTCTCCACTCCCCTGACATCCATATCCACTCCCCTGACATCTGTCTCCACTCGCCTGACATCCGTCTCCACTTCCCCGACATCCATCTACACTCCCCTGACATCCGTATCCACTCCCCTGACATCTATCTCCACTCCCCTGACATCTGTCTCCACTCCCCTGACATCCGTATCCACTCCCCTGACATCCGTCTCCACTCCCCTGACATCCATCTCCACTCCCCTGACATCCATCTTCACTCCCCTGACATCCGTCTCCACTCCCCTGACATCCGTATCCATTCCCCTGACATCCATATCCACTCCCCTGACATCTCTCCACTCGCCTGACATCCGTCTCCACTCCCCTGACATCCATCTCCACTCCCCTGACATCTGTCTCCACTTCCCTGACATCCATCTCCACTCCCTTGACATCCGTATCCACTCCCCTGACATCTATCTCCACTCCCCTGACATCTGTCTCCACTCCCCTGACATCCATATCCACTCCCCTGACATCCGTCTCCA
Organism: Chirona hameri; assembly: GCA_036785665.1. Taxonomy (NCBI): domain Eukaryota; kingdom Metazoa; phylum Arthropoda; class Thecostraca; order Balanomorpha; family Balanidae; genus Chirona; species Chirona hameri. Next base: position 9,294 of record JAXIVJ010012754.1, on the reverse strand, counting down.
CTCCCCTGACATCCATCTCCACTCCCCTGACATCCATCTTCCCTCCCCTGACATCCGTATCCACTCCCCTGACATCCGTCTCCACTCCCCTGACATCCGTCTCTACACCCCCGACATCCATCTCCCTCCCCTGACATCCGTATCCACTCCCCTGACATATATCTCCACTCCCATTGACATCCTTCTCCACTCCCCTGACATCCGTCTCCACTCCTCTGACATCCATCTCCACTCCCCTGACATCCATCTTCACTCCCCTGACATCCGTCTCCACTCCCCTGACATCCGTCTCCACTTCCCCGACATCAATCTACACTCCCCTGACATCCGTATCCACTCCCCTGACATCTATCTCCACTCCCCTGACATCTGTCTCCACTCCCCTGACATCCGTATCCACTCCCCTGACATCCGTCTTCACTCCCCTGACATCCATCTCCACTCCCCTGACATCCATCTTCACTCCCCTGACATCCGTCTCCACTCCCCTGACATCCGTATCCACTCCCCTGACATCTATCTCCACTCCCCTGACATCTGTCTCCACTCCCCTGACATCCGTCTCCACTCCCCTGACATCCGTCTCCACTCCCCTGACATCCATCTCCACTCCCCTGACATCCATCTCCACTCCCTTGACATCCGTATCCACTCCCCTGTCATCTATCTCCACTCCCCTGACATCTGTCTCCACTCCCCTGACATCCATATCCACTCCCCTGACATCCGTCTCCACTCCCCTGACATCCATCTCCACTCCCCTGACATCCATCTTCCCTCCCCTGACATCCGTATCCACTCCCCTGACATCCGTCTCCACTCCCCTGACATCCGTCTCTACACCCCCGACATCCACCTCCCTCCCCTGACATCCGTATCCACTCCCCTGACATATATCTCCACTCCCATTGACATCCGTCTCCACTCCCCTGACATCCGTCTCCACTCCTCTGACATCCATCTCCACTCCCCTGACAACCATCTTCACTCCCCTGACATCCGTCTCCACTCCCCTGACATCCGTCTCCACTCCCCCGATATCTGTCTCCACTCCCCCGACATCCATCTCCACTCCCCTGACATCCGTATCCACTCCCCTGACATCTATCTCCACTCCCCTGACATCCGTCTCCACTCCCCTGACATCCGTCTCCACTTCCCTGACATCCGTCTCCACTCCCCTGACATCCATCTCCACTCCCCTGACATCCATCTCCACTCCCCTGCCATCCGTCTCCACTCCTCCTAACATCCATCTCCACTCCACTGACATTCATTTCCACTCCCCTGACATCCATCTCCACTCCCCTGACATCCGTCTCCACTCCCCTGACATCCATCTCCACTCCCCTGACATCCGTCTCCACTTCCCTGACATCCGTCTCCATTCCCCTGACATCCGTATCCACTCCCCTGACATCCGTATCCACTCCCCTGACATCCATCTCCACTCCCCTGACATCCGTCTCCACTTCCCTTACATCCGTCTCCACTCCCCTGACATCCATCTCCACTCCCCTGACATCCATCTCCACTCCCCTGGCATCCGTATCCACTCCTCTGACATCCATCTCCACTCCCCTGACATCCGTCTCCACTTCCCTGACATCCGTCTCCACTCCCCTGACATCCATCTCCACTCCACTGACATCCGTATCCACTCCCCTGACATCCATCTCCACTCCCCTGACATCTGTCTCCACTTCCCTGACATCCGTCTCCACTTCCCTGACATCCATATCCACTCCCCTGACATCTGCCTCCACTCGCCTGACATCCATCTCCACTCCCCTGCCATCCATCTCCACTCCCCTGACATCCGTCTCCACTTCCCTGACATCCATCTCGACTCCCCTGACATCCATCTCCACTCCCCTGACATCCATCTCCACTCCCCTGACATCCGTATCCACTCCCCTGACATCCATCTCCACTCCCCTGCCATCCGTCTCCACTTCCCTGACATCCGTCTCCACTCCCCTGACATCCATCTCCACTCCCCTGACATCCATCTCCACTCCCCTGACATCCGTATCCACTCCCCTGACATCCATCTCTACTCCCCTGGCATCCGTCTTCACTTCCCCGACATCCGTCTCCACTCCCCTGACATCCATCTCCACTCCCCTGCCATCCGTATCCCCTCCCCTGACATCCGTCTCCACTCCTCCTAACATCCGTCTCCACTTCCCTGACATCCGTCCCCACTCCCCTGACATCCATCTCCACTCCCCTGACATCCATCTCCACTCCCCTGACATCTGTCTCCACTCCCCTGACATCCGTCTCCACTTCCCTGACATCCGTCTCCACTCCCCTGACATCCATCTCCACTCCCCTGACATCCGTCTCCACTCCCCTGACATCCATCTCCACTCCCCAGACATCCGTATCCACTCCCCTGACATCCATCTCCACTCCCCTGACATCCGTCTCCACTCCCCTGACATCCGTATCCACTCCCCAGACATCCATCTATACTCCCCTGGCATCCGTCTCCACTTCCCTGACATCCGTCTCCACTCCCCTGACATCCATCTCCACTCCCCTGCCATCCGTATCCACTCCCCTGACATCCATCTCCACTCCCCTGACATCCGTCTCCACTTCCCTGACATCCATATCCACTCCCCTGACATCCGTCTCCACTCCCCTGACATCCATCTCCACTCCCCTGACATCCGTCTCCACTCCCCTGACATCCGTCTCCACTCCCCTGACATCCGTATCCACTCCCCCGACATCCATCTCCACTCCCCTGACATCCGTCTCCACTCCCCTGACATCCATCTCCACTCCCCTGACATCCGTCTCCACTCCCCTGACATCCATCTCCACTCCCCTGACATCCGTCTCCACTCCCCTGACATCTGTCTCCACTCCCCTGACATCCGTCTCCACTCCCCCGGCATCCATCTCCACTCCCCTGACATCCATCTCCACACCCCTTGCATCCGTCTCCACTCCCCTGACATCCGTATCCACTCCCCTGACATCTATCTCCACTCCCCTGACATCCGTCTCCACTCCCCTGACATCCGTCTCCACTTCCCCGACATCCATCTCCACTCCCCTGACATCCGTATCCACTCCCCTGACATCTATCTCCACTCCCCTGACATCCGTCTCCACTCCCCTGACATCCATCTCCACTCCCCTGACATCCATCTCCACTCCCCTGACATCCATCTTCACTCCCCTGACATCTGTCTCCACTCCCCTGACATCCGTCTCCACTCCCCCGACATCCATCTCCACTCCTCCTAACCTTTAGCTCAGCTTCCCTGGCCTCTAGCTCCTCTCTCCTGAGCTCTCTCCGCTCCCCTGGCCTTCATCTTTGCTCCTCTGGCTCTTCTCCCCCCAGATCACTCGGTGCCAGGGCTCGTGGAACACAGAATCAAATAACACACATGGTCTCGGGCCGCCAGGTAGGGTCATACAAGACTTCCAATTAAGTACCGCGCCTGTAATGGTCAGGTGAATGAGATGTTAACGGAGCAGAGAGCAAACAAGCCCAGAATAGCCCGAAGATGACGCACACGGGTTCGCCAAGGAGAGGTATGCTCGTTCAATCAGGACATGAAATCAGGTTCGTGAAATGGAAATTGGTTGGCAGTGCGGAGCTCATAATTTAGGTGTGTGTTTATGGACAATCTGACGGCTAATCTCTTCTCTCATGGATCGAGATTGAGTTTACACGGGAAAGGGAGAAGGACGAAAAGTTCACCGAAATAGTTATTCCAGCTAGTTCAGAAGCTCAAATGGTTACCATCTCATCCATGTGTTTTACACGTCACCTCAAACAATATGTTACCAAATCGTAATAGGAAACTAGGTGAGAATGCAACCAAGAGGAAACATGATGCATGTTATTTGAAATATCTACATGTTCTTCACTTTTGTTCTTGTATTAGTCAGCCCGACAGACTCAGCCTTCAGACCAAGTACCGCTTGAGACTGAGAGCGCTCCACAGTAAATTCAGCAATAGCTAGCGACTGGTAGGATCGAAAGTGCAGCAATAGCTGGCGCCTAACCGAGCCAGTTTTAGCCTGCGGAACACCGCATCGTGGGCAGATCTAAGTAGAGCCATTCGCTGACGGAGGCAGTAAGCACTACCATTTCTGGTCGTCTGAGACGTCGGCTGCACTCATCTTCCCCACCCCTCCCCCTCCCCCTCTACTAGTGCCCCCACCCCTGCTCCCCTTACCACCCCCCCCCCCTCTCCCAAGTTCTCCACTCTCTTCGACTGACACGATGTTCGCTGCGTTTCAGACGAGAAATGCCGCAGTGCTGAGAAATGCCAAAAAATACCACGTGTCGTTTTATCCCGCGGTCGAACACGACAGCGCTGTCGTCTAGCTTCCTAGCTAGGAAGCGAACCGAAGATGTCTCAGAAGTTGTTAAAGTTGCGTTGCTAAATTGATGCTATTGAAATATTTTCGTCGGGGTTGAGCTAAACCTTCTGAGGGATGTAGCTTGAACCTTCCAAACTAGTTGCTTTCTCTCATGCATTTGATTGCAAAGGACCACCCATCCCTCTTCCAAAAACACGTGCGATGTTTTTTGTCATTGACATTCATGCTACCGCCTCACAGTCAGCTGCTGGTCTGTCACGGCCTGACAAATGTGATGCGGCCTGCGGCGATGGATTAATAACGAAACGACCAGGTTCAGTGGCCGTAGCGAACTGCTGCCAATGATGGTGGGCGTGGAGGCCATCCGTGCGGCCATTAACATTCCCTAACGCTAGACGGCGGACACATTGCATATGATGACTCAGCGCAGACAATGATTATCGTCTCCGGCGCGATTCCGTCCGACCGAAAATTAGCCGATAAATGCTGCGAGGGATGACGTTTCCAGTCGTTTCCAGTCGTTTCGCTGGTGATTAAAACATCGTTTGGAGAACCAAACCAGATCAAACATGGAGCATGAATTAGTTATCAAGTAATGCATTTCAGATTAGTTTATAGGTGTCGGCATATTTAAATAATTACTCAAATGAAATGAAGGCTTTCCTTTATTTTCCTTGTGTCATAGAGACAAACAAGCTGTTAACATCCAGAAACCTCTTCAACAACGAGGCGATATATCGGCGTCAGTTTTCAACAGAAAGATTCTCGTCTATTTTTTATCGGGACGCTTCTGGGCTGGCGTTTTGCGACAAGTCATCGTTTATCATCGCTGCCGTGATATTCGCTGCAGTGATGTTCACTGGCCGCTGGCGTTTTCGGTGAAGGTTCACACATGTTTTCGAGGCGATAAAACTGTGGTCAAAGTTATCTCATGTGGAGGACACAGCAGTTGTCTTCAATTATTGCTTCTGTCATCTGGGTATTCTTTATGTTGAAGGTTTGTTTATGTTTGCTGTTCGTTATGTTATGTCAGTCTGCCTTTAATCAAGTTGTTGCGGAAGCTGGGTTGTCACTTTGTATTGTATTGTATTTAACGACTTCGGGCCATCCACACACATTGTGGCTATTCCTAGCCCGGCGTCACGAGACATAGAACAGTAGGTACATGGGGAAACAGGGAGTTGACATTCATACTCAGATACATACCGGATAAAACAATGGTGCACGGCTTACAAAACTATGCATCAACACAACATAGACAAAACTGGTAATGTGAAAACAATAGCACAGACAAAGCATGGCTGCCACACGTTAGTTAACACCTCGGCCTTTCATGTACACCCGCAAGTTACGTTTAAATGAGGCAGATCTCAGACCAGTCAGTTCGGTCGGTAAACTGTTGTAAAGACGAGGGACTCTGTAAGAAAACTGACGTCTACCGACTTCAGTGCGGATGCGAGGTATGTGGAACTGCTCGTCCTGTCGTGTGCGCCTATTGCGATGTGCAGCATTTCGGCTAAATAGCGAGGCCAGAAATGCAGGTTCCTCCCACCACCGTGCACGTTGGGCCAGAGTGAGAGAGTGATATTCTGATAGCTGTATGGAGGTGAGCCACCCTGGGCCACTCAAAACGTCCGAAATATGGTCAAATTTACGCCTTCCAGATACCACCCTGGCACAAGAAGTGATCACTCTTCGGAGCTGCCTGTGATTTCTGTCTGAGCAGTTGCTAAAAACGGTTATACAGTAACGTACGTGTGACATAACCAAACCGTGGACGATAGTGGGAACCACGTTTCGCGGAAGATAATGCCGTCTATTAGGCATTATCGGCTATTGGTTGCTCGAACCACTAGCCGCATCACACCGTTCCAGCTTCCTCATGAGTGTATCACCTGAATCAAAACCGCCCCCGGGCTGTGGTGTCTCTCTCTATCTCACCTGAGTGTGGCAGAGGTTTGCCTCCGCGACTCTCGACCGCGACGTACGGGCTCTTGTGCGGTGAAAAGCTGAAGAATGCCATGAACAGAGAGCGCTCCGTGCGCTCCGTCACCCTGGCCGCACACGGTGACGTAGCGGTTAGCGGTGTTACGCGTCAGGTGGAGAACTGCGGTTCGAATCTCGGGAGCGGCCGTCGACTACAGCACGTGATTCGTATAAGTTATCATTGTACAGGAAACAGAATCATAAATCTATCAAAGGTCTGACAATAGCCGAATAGCCTACTTCCCAGAAGCTCTGCAGTGACCCGAGAATTTGAAGGCAGCTTCAGAAACTTGCGCAATACTAGCCAAACCTCAAGATTCTGTCTCCAGATATTCTGAACCTTGACCGCAGAGGCACTAAACATTTCGCCTGGGGGATGTTGTCGTTCTTCTGATCTGACCTGTAACTGGCTGACCTGACCTCGATTGAAACTGACTTGTACCTATTCCAGTGGAACTGACACACCTGTTCTCCAGTGAAAATGACTGACCTGTACTCCAGCACGGCGTCCAGCGAGTCGACCAGCAGCGTCACGGGCGGCGAGAACCGGCTGTTCTCTCCACAGACACGCCTGCTGGACTCGGTGGAGGAGCGGAGACGGCTGCCCGGGTAGAACGCCAGCCCTCCACCGTCGCAGCTGTCGCAGACGGAGGTGTTACATTAGGATGCAGAGGTGGAGGAGCGGAGACGGCTGCCCGGGTAGAACGCCAGCCCTCCACCGTCGCAGCTGTCGCAGACGGAGGTGTTACATTAGGATGCAGAGATGGAGGAGCGGAGACGGCTGCCCGGGTAGAACGCCAGCCCTCCACCGTCGCAGCTGTCGCAGACGGAGGTGTTACATTAGGGTGAAGAGGGGGAGGAGCGGAGACGGCTGCCCGGGTAGAACGCCAGCCCTCCACCGTCGCAGCTGTCGCAGACGGAGGTGTTACATTAGGATGAAGAGGTGGAGGAGCGGAGACGGCTGCCCGGGTAGAACGCCAGCCCTCCACCGTCGCAGCTGTCGCAGACGGAGGTTTTACATTAGGATGAAGAGGTGGAGGAGCGGAGACGGCTGCCCGGGTAGAACGCCAGCCCTCCACCGTCGCAGCTGTCGCAGATGGAGGTGTTACATTAGGATGAAGAGGGGGAGGAGCGGAGACGGCTGCCCGGGTAGAACGCCAGCCCTCCACCGTCGCAGCTGTCGCAGACGGAGGTGTTACAATAGGGTGCAGAGGGGGAGGCAGAGCTTGAGAAAGGGTGCTGTCATACTCAGGAAGGTTATAATTTTTAGAGTCTCGACCCGATCTGACCGGCCCTGTTCTGCAATCTGCTCTGACCCGTCCCAACATGTCCCGACCCGACCTGTCTCAACCCAACTTTACATCGTGCTCCAGTAGATAAAGTGATATCTGTGGACGACACGATTAAGTAGATCAGTGACAAACAACGACGGTCAAGACAGTAGCCTGTCAGCTCCTGTCATACGACTAAGGCATCAACCTATCTCCAACGGTACCATCTGTCATCTGCCGAAGCACTGATGCCGGCTCACTAAAACCTTCATACCGCACGTCAGCCGGCACGTCAGCCTGTCAGACTGAGAGTGCTCGGTACGTCCATTTGCGTGACCTTGAACCAGGCTGGTCTCCAGTCACGTGACTCCAGCGGGCCAATCAGCGGTCGCGGCCGACGGACTCGGTTCTGGCCCGAGAAGCAAGTGGAGAGAGGAAGCCTGGTGCCCAGGCGGAAAACAAGAACATTTAGAAATAGTTTAGAACATTTAAAACATTTAGTGAATAGTTGGCTTTTCTCTATCTCGAGAATATTTGTTTTTAATATATGTCTCGTAAATTTAGATGGTCGTTGCTGTTAACACATATGGTGTAAGACATCTGCTCGTAAGTGTGAGTGAGTGTTCAGTTCCATATTTCGCTGACTATATCTTTCTTTATATTGCATGACGAGGGACCAGAATAGCCATCAGTTTACTGCTGAATATCCCAATAAATGTAATGTTTATGACTTTGCCTAGGGATATCCAGTCATCCTGAGACAACATAATGTCGCAAATTGGGCGGAAATCAAAGAGAATCAGATGTATAATGTGACGCGCAGTACGTCTGCGATTATCGCTATTGCAATACGATACTTTGATTGGTCTAATTAAGTATATGATTATCGGATTACTGTGGTTATGGGCCCACTAAGCCTCATGTATTTACATGGCCTAGCCCAGTCTAGTGTCCTCATTTCCGCGTCAGCGGAACGTTGTCGAACAAGATCGCAAAATTTCGTCAACATTTTGAAGGTTGAAAGGACAATACATTTGTCATTTGCAAACAGTGTAGGAACGCTTCACCATAGTTCATTGTTAATCTTGTTTTCATTGAGAAGCTGTACCTAAAAGTTGTTATGTTATAAGCGAAGAACGCAGCGTTCAGCTCCGTCTTTGACGGAAATCAGTATATTGAGTGTTAATATAGCAATAGGAGCATATCATACTTATTAAACATAATCACGCTGAAAGTTATTTGACAAAAAAGCAAAGCCAAAATTTCCTTAACATCCATATTTTATTGTCCCAGATAACATAGACACAAGGATGCGGTAAGCTTTATGCAAATATATGCATACCACTATACAATATCTCCCAGTTTTCTACTAAATCTCTGAAACCAGCACGGAGAGTTATCTCTAACTCGGACCGTTCTTAAAAAATACACTATTTGTCATATAGCAAATGGCATGCATATAGTTCATTAATCAAATCAATACGCCACAGAAGATCAGTCACATTATAGTTAAAGCACAAAGCGATGAATTTCCCTCCGCCTGCGATTTGACAGTGGTTAGGTACTGTTAGGTGACTTAATTGTGTCCGCCTCTAACACAGAACTCCAACATTAAAAGCATCGTAAGAAGACGTTGAGAACGATCTGCCAGGTTCTACTGGGTATTTAGAGCAAATAGACA
>JAXIVJ010012753.1:0-35000 GCA_036785665.1 Chirona hameri | reverse complement strand
CGCCGCTGGGTCGAGCCGCTGGCATGGGTCGTTTATCTCCGGCGAACTGGCGCAGGATCAGATGGTACTCAGGAATAGGGCGGGTTAATCTGACACAGAGCGCCGGCATCAGCTGATAAGCCGCTGGACTGAGTTAGCATTCCTAGACAGGGTCAGCTGTTATAGCCAGCACGGAGTGGCTCCTTCACATGTATGAGGCTTATAATAGCTGCCAGATGGTGTTATGTTGTAATGGGAGAGACATGGTGTTGGCTGTGGTTGGGAAGAAGTGGTCCTGTTTAATTAGCCGCGATATTATGTTGACATTATGTTCTAAAGTGGGGGCTGAACATATCCTAAGTTTTTGAAACATTATGATGATGGCTTTGATAATAATTGTTATGGGAATTAACCCGGCGGCGATTGGGGGGGAGGGGGGGCGTTAAACGCCCCCCCCCCTGATGAACTTTTGTAATAGCTAAATAAACAATAGAGATATGAACGTGAAACGTCGGGTATCTTCTTCTCCATCGATTTTACGTATTCTGTGCAACATTGAAGCAATTTCGTCGAAAAACGGTCGAGATATAGCGAATTTAGTGACGTCACTACACACGAGTTTGACACAAAAATCAGCTAAACTTGAACAAACCTTACAAATGCCATGTTTTGAGAAAAATGCTATACAAAAAACTCAAAAGATAGAAAATGCCGAGAGCTACGACATGGCTATCTCTGATCTTTGAAATTTCGGTTTTTGAACCCCCAAATATAAATAAAAGATTTGTTTTGGGCAAAATGCACACAAAATCAAAATTTTCATAGATTTTAAAAAGAGGAATATATGTCAGAGCACCACATATGGACAACTATCATACCAAATTTCAAAATGATATCTCCTTTTTGACTGAATTATAGCATCTAAAGTATGGGTAACTCATGACGTCATATTTTGAAATTGCGTTTTTTGGTCTTTTATTGACCAGATACAGACAAATAAATGCCAGCACTGTATTTCTGAGACAAAACTGGTAAAAAACATGTCTTTTTATTTATATTTATCAATTCAAAATATTGACCTCCCGACCTGACCTTGACCTGAACTTGACGCTAACTTCACGTAAATTAAGTCAAGTGGAAACATGACTATAAATTTCGAATTATACGTGGAAAATAACCCATACAACATGTGTTGCATGACTTTTCTAGATATTTTGCGCATAGTGACCTTTTGTGACATGACCTTGCCCTTTGCCAACAATCTCTCTTTAGCTCATGGGGGATGTGTATCATACATTTGAGAGCACTTTGTGTGATTATGGTCGCAATCGAAGGCTTTGGATGGAAAGTATGGCCCATACACTCAAATACGTCGACTTTGACCTTTTACCTGACCGTGACCTGACATGTGACCTTCCTTTGACATTTTTGAGCATGCTTTAGATTCGTCTAATTGAGAGCTTTCGAATGCAGCCTTGCACGTCTCGCTGCGATCATTGGTTCGTAAGATAACCAGGGGGGGGGGGGTGCGTTTAACGCCCCCTCCCCCCGTCAAAGGAGTTCGACTGAGACCCCAGGCCTGTTTACATAGCATAAAAGACGGAATTCCAAGGAAAATATTTGCCTGGGAATTGAGACTTTTTAGCTTTTCTAATGAAATTTCCCTAGCCCCAAAAAACTTATTTAGTTTGTTTAAAAACTGCTGTTTGAGAACGATAATACACAAAGGTACTCTTCCATATGCTATGTTTAATATTGTTTTACCTACTCGCAAGTTACATAGCATGTGTTAGTTACATTAGCATGTGTTCATGTTATTCAATAACTTTTGGGAAAACTATGTTCTTGGATGGATGGATGTTCGTTGTTTCATGCTTATATTTCTCCAGAATATGCCTGAATGTCTCAATTGCTAGGAATAATCGGATAGCTTATCACCTCGGTCTTGTCCTGTGGTGCTACCAAATAATTTCCTATGAATTAAGACTTTTTAGCTTTTTCTAATGCAATTTCCATAGCCCTAGATCGAGGATGTCTCGCCAAATCTGGTTGGTCGCCGCTTAATGCTTTAACCAATCAGCTCGAAGCTGGCTTCAGCGTGCTACAGGTGGCGCTCCCGCTATACATTTGTATAGATGGCGCTAGTGCTGCTCATGCCACACCGTTATTTAAATGATTCAAATGGTTTATTTGTGAGTTATTACAGTGGCGGATCCAGGGGGGGCCGTAGGGGCTGAAGCCCCCTGCCTTAGAAAACGGCGCCCTTTTTGTATAGGATTTGCCGGCGCCGAAGGCGCCGTAGCGTTTTCGGGAGGCCGCCAGGGCGCCCTTGCGTCTACCAACAGCATCGTAGCACTCTTGGAAGGCACCCTGGCACCCTCAGAAGACATCTTGCCGCCCTCACAACGCATTATGCCGCCCTCGGAAGGTACATTGCCGCCCTCGGAAGGCATTATGCCGCCCTCGGAAGGCACCATGCCGCCCCCGTCACCGAGGAAATATGCCGCCCTCAGGCCTGAAGCCCCCTGCCTTAGAAAATCCTGGATCCGCCCCTGAGTTATTATGACCATGTTCCAATGACGTATAACGAATGGGAGTTTGTGTGCATTTACTGATCTCGTGTTTATGATTATTCTTCAGGTTGTACGTGTTAATATAGCGGCACCATAGAAAAAGGCGGTTTTTCGTAGTGTTCCCTCGAGATCAATGCGCAGCGTTCAACTACACGCGTAAGCAAGTAGATAGTCAAATCTAGGGAAATTTCACTAGAAAAAGCTAAAATGTCTCAATTCTTCCTAGGAAATTATTTGCCTAGGTATTGGGAGGCTTTTTATGCTATGTAAACTGGCCTAATGGCGGGGTAATGGGAGCCTTAGTTACAGCTAAGGTGACTGGACATTGCAACTTTCTTTGATACTTTCGGTCAAATATACAGACTGAATGACTGCAATGAATCAATTAATGGCTCAATGGCCGAATTTCGCCTACACATTTTCGATTCATCCAGACCTTTTCCCTGAGCCCAATGGAGGAACATGTGACATATTTCACGTGAGTTTTGTTTTCCAAGTTTTAAAGCAGTGCACAGCTGATAACTTTTATCAATGGCGCATAATCAAGACATGCTCGACAGAGACAGGCAGATTCTTTGCTGATAAACTATCAAACTACTTTGCAGATTCATGCAATTTTTCTTCAACGTTAGTGTGGCAGCACTGAGGCGAATATCGTTGTGGAAAGCACAGTGTTCTTTTCAGACCGATAACTTCCTAATGGTTTACAGCATGGACTTTGTATGATATACGCGATCAATTTTGCCAAACAGTTCTACATTTACTTGTGTTTCTATGCATCTTTCGCCAACAGTTTGCCTTTTATTTGCGGAAAAGTGGCATACTTTGCTCTAAACGTCATCCCAACATCCACCGCCATGATCCCAACATCGACCCGACCTTGACCTCAAAGTTACCAGACCTTGCCCTCAACACTGCTCTAACCCTGACCTGGACATCGCTCGGCTCTGACCCAACATCGACCTGACGTTAACCCCAGCATCGTCCCTACCTTGACCCCAATATCACCCCGACCTTGACCCGTCTCTGTGTCATTCCAGGTGTTCACACCCTCGGGCGCTGTCATGGCGGCGCGTGTGGTGCCCTCGGCGACCCTGCTGACGCTAGTGGGTCTGGTCGGTCTGCTGGACCCGGCCTGGGCGCTCTGCCCGGCGCAGTGCCGCTGCGAGAGGACTGCCTCCGACTGCAGTCACTCTCAGCTGAGCGCAGTGCCCATCTTCCTGGACCCCCGCATCCATCGCCTGCAGCTGCAGGGCAACACCATCAGCAGCATCGCAGACGCGCTCATGTTCTATCCGAGTCTGCGGCAGCTGGATCTGTCCAACAACAGCCTGACTTCGCTGCTGGAGGGACAGTTCGTTATGCAGAGGGACCTGCTGAAGCTCAGCGTGAATGATAACCAGCTGGAGGCACTGACGAGTGAGACGTTCGATGGACTCGGTGGACTGGCAGAGCTGGACCTCAGTGGTAACCAGCTCACCTCACTGGCAGAAGGCGTGTTTCAGTGGATGGAGCGGTTGAAGCACCTGTACCTTGCCAGGAACGGCATTAAAGTCATATCCCGCGACGCCTTTGAGGGCCTTGGTGTTCTGACGTCGCTCGATCTCAGTGATAACAACATAGCACATGTACCATCGGATGCGTTTCGCCATCTTGGGGCTCTGCACATGTTGACACTGAGAAGCAATCGACTGCGGGAAGTGCCTTTCCATGCATTCTTCGTACTTCAGTCACTGCGCAATCTGTCACTCGCCGAAAACCGCCTCCGCCGGATCCACCCGGAGGCGTTCTCAGATCTGTCAGACATTCGCCGACTGGACATCAGTCGAAACCAGCTGGAGAAGTTTCCAGCTACGTCGCTGGCTCTGCCAGGACTGGAGGAACTGGACGCGGGAGGCAACCGCTTCCTCTCGCTGCAGGCGAGGCACATGGCCGGGCTGCAACGTCTGCGTGTGCTTCGAGTGTGCGGCGACACGATGCTGTCCACGGTGGCAGGACACGCGTTCAGTGATAACGTGCTGTTGGAGCAAGTTGACGTGTGTGAGAACCCGCAGCTGACGTGGTTCCCCGCCAGTGCAGTGGAGGGGCTGCCTCGTCTCCGTGTGTTGAACCTGGGCGGTAACAGCCTCAGCTCGCTGGAGAACATGACGTCCTTCCTGCAGCGAGTGCAGATGTTCAACGTCAGTGGAAACCCCCTCGTGTGTAATTGTTCGGCGCGCTGGCTGTGGGAGCTGCCTCGGAGGGTGCCGAACGCGTCTGCTCCCTCGCCGGTGCGCTGTGTGGACTCCGGGAGGGTCCTCTCCTCCCACCGCGAGTCGGACCTCGGCTGCCAACGCTGGCTCACGTCGCTGCTCGTCGCGCTTGCGGCGTTCGTGGTGGTTTTCTGCGTCATCTTGGTCGCGCTGCTCCTGCTGCGCCGAAAGCGCCGCCGTGACCGTCAGTTGGCGTGTGTCCGCGAGGCGCATGCGTACGCGAACCAGTGGGGAGACAAGTGGGATGTGAAGTGGGAGGACCTGGAGGGAGAGGACGATTTGAAGGCCAGTCACATGCTCACTCACGCTGAGCCGGAGTATGGGTCGCTTAAGAGGCTCGAGCATTTCACCTTCCGAAGTCCGGACTATCAGAAGAAGATCCCGGTCACTGTTGTTTAGGCAGAGCTCGGAATGTCCAAAGTTTTTTCTCTTATGGACATGACGGATAGCGTAACCAAAAATGTGTCTTTCAGAAAAATATTGCTACAGATGTTGTTTTGTGATCGCCAAAATGTCTGAACAGTTACTTGGAGGACAGACAAAGAGCTTCTCCTCGGTAATGCAGTGTGTGTGTGTGTTGGAGGACAGACAAAGAGCTTCTCCTCGGTAATGCAGTGTGTGTGTGTGTGCGGCCATTGATGGACACTATTCAGCTACGCCTCTGGCTCTCTCTGGGCGTAATTTTGTACCTGGCGCTTGGCGGAGCTGTTGCTGCTACAGACTTTCCTAGCTCAGATCACTTGCCCGTTCTGTCTCTTCCACTCCGTCCGGGAGTGGCTGACTCGGTGTCACAGCAGCGCTGCCTCGGCGTCACAGCAGCGCTGCCTCGGCGTCACAGCAGCGCTTCCTCGGCGTCTCAGCAGCGCTGCCTCGGCGTCACAGCAGCGCTGCCTCGGTGTCACAGCAGCGCTGCCTCGGTGTCACAGCAGCGCTGCCTCGGCGTCACAGCAGCGCTGCCTCGGCGTCACGGCAGCGCTGCCTCGGCGTCACGGCAGCGCTGCCTCGGCGACACGGCAGCGCTGCCTCGGCGTCACAGCGTTCTGCGTCGGTGCCACGGCAGTGTTTCCTCGGTTGGGGATTTGGTTGGGTTGTGGGAGACTAGGGAGATTGGCAGCTTTTCTTGTCTGTTGTGTGAGAGCGAGCACTGACGGTATGCATCGCATTGTTGCAAGTGTGTTCGCAAACACGGCATGTCATGCGTACACTGTGGGGTGTCATGCGTACCCTGATAGCTATTGCAGGCAATGACGGATCCAGAACGTCAAAAAGCTGGTTTGGGGGTTGATTCCCGAAAAGTCTGATACAATTAGAAACATTTTGTTTTTGTATCTAGACTGATTTAAAACAACTTTGCCGCTGAAAATGTTTAAAATGTGGTTGAAATAAGTAAATGTGTTCATTTTCGTCCGATTTGGTCGTTGTTTTACCATGGCTCCGTTGCCCTCCCCTTGGGTCCGCCCTTGATTAGAGCCACTACAGGTGGCGCTGCCAGGCAGTGGAACAGAAGGTTCAGTGCTACTTTGTTATTGTGCAATGAAATATATGGAGGAAGCCTTACACGATAAGCGTTAACAATCGTGTTTTACATTATGCCTCATCTGGTCATGTGTCAACAGCGTGTGTCTTTGTCTGCGGACACGTACTGCAAGACTGTTAAACAGGTACGTACACACATACGTTGTTCAAAGGGTAATCATGTTCCAGAGAGGCTTGATGGTCACAGTTTGTGATGACACTACGATTCACAGTTTGTGAGATGACACTACGTTTCACAGTTTGTGAGATGACACTACGATTCACAGTTTGTGAGATGACACTACGTTTCATAGTTTGTGAGATGACACTACGATTCACAGTTTGTGATGACACTACGTTTCACAATTTCTGAGATGACACAACGATTCACAGTTTGTGAGATGACACTACGATTCACAGTTTGTGAGATGACACTACGTTTCATAGCTTGTGATGACACGACGATTCACAGTTTGTGAGATGACACTACGTTTCACAGTTTGTGAGATGACACTACGTTTTACAGTTTGTGAGATGACACTACGATTCACAGTTTGTGAGATGACACTACGTTTCACAGTTTGTGAGATGACTCTACGTTTCACAGTTTGTGAGATGACACTACGTTTTACAGTTTGTGATGACTACGATTCACAGTTTGTGATGACACGACGATTCACAGTTTGTGAGATGACACTACGTTTCACAGTTTGTGAGATGACACTACGTTTCACAGTTTGTGATGACACTACGATTCACAGTTTGTGTGATGACACTACGTTTAACAGTTTGTGATGACACGACGATTCAGTTTGTGAGATGACACTACGATTCAGTTTGTGATGACACTACGATTCACAGTTTGTGAGATGACACTACGTTTCACAGTTTGTGAGATGACACTACGTTTCACAGTTTGTGATGACACTACGATTCAGTTTGTGAGATGACACTACGTTTCACAGTTTGTGAGATGACACTACGTTTCATAGTCTGTGATGACACTACGATTCAGTTTGTGAGATGACACTACGATTCACAGTTTGTGAGATGACACTACGTTTCACAGTTTGTGAGATGACACTACGTTTCACAGTTTGTGAGATGACACTACGATTCAGTTTGTGAGATGACACTACGTTTTACAGTTTGTGATGACTGCAATTCACAGTTTGTGATGACACGACGATTCACAGTTTGTGAGATGACACTACGTTTCACAGTTTGTGAGATGACACTACGATTCACAGTTTGTGATGACACGACGATTCACAGTTTGTGAGATGACACTACGATTCACAGTTTGTGTGGTGACACTACGTTTCACAGTTTGTGATGACTACGATTCACAGTTTGTGAGATGACACTACGTTCACAGTTTGTGAGATGACACTACGTTTCACAGTTTGTGAGATGACACTACGTTTCACAGTTTGTGAGATGACACTACGATTCAGTTTGTGAGATGACACTACGTTTCACAGTTTGTGATGACACTACGATTCAGTTTGTGAGATGACACTACGTTTCACAGTTTGTGAGATGACACTACGTTTCATAGTCTGTGATGACACTACGATTCAGTTTGTGAGATGACACTACATTTCACAGTTTGTGAGATGACACTACGTTTCACAGTTTGTGAGATGACACTACGTTTTACAGTTTGTGATGACACTACGTTTCACAGTTTGTGAGATGACACTACGTTTCACAGTTTGTGAGATGACACTACGATTCACAGTTTGTGAGATGACACTACGATTCACAGTTTGTGAGATGACACTACGTTTCACAGTGTGTGAGATGACACTACGATTCACAGTTTGTGAGATGACACTACGTTTCACAGTTTGTGATGACACGACGATTCAGTTTGTGAGATGACACTACGATTCAGTTTGTGATGACACTACGATTCACAGTTTGTGAGATGACACTACGTTTCACAGTTTGTGATGACACTACGTTTCACAGTTTGTGAGATGACACTATGATTCAGTTTGTGAGATGACACTACGTTTCACAGTTTATGTGATGACACTACGTTTTACAGTTTGTGAGATGACACCACGTTTCACAGTTTGTGTGATGACACTACGATTCACAGTTTGTGATGACACTACGTTTCACAGTTTGTGAGATGACACTACGTTTCACAGTGTGTGAGATGACACTACGATTCACAGTTTGTGAGATGACACTACGTTTCACAGTTTGTGATGACACGACGATTCAGTTTGTGAGATGACACTACGATTCAGTTTGTGATGACACTACGATTCACAGTTTGTGAGATGACACTACGTTTCACAGTTTGTGATGACACTACGTTTCACAGTTTGTGAGATGACACTATGATTCAGTTTGTGAGATGACACTACGTTTCACAGTTTATGTGATGACACTACGTTTTACAGTTTGTGAGATGACACCACGTTTCACAGTTTGTGTGATGACACTACGATTCACAGTTTGTGATGACACTACGTTTCACAGTTTGTGAGATGACACTACGATTCACAGTTTGTGATGATACGACGATTCACAGTTTGCGAGATGACACTACGATTCACAGTTTGTGATGACACTACGATTCACAGTTTGTGATGACACTACCATTCACAGTTTGTGAAATGACACTACGTTTCACAGTTTGTGAGATGACACTACGATTCACAGTTTGTGATGACACTACGATTCAGTTTGTGAGATGACACTACGTTTCACAGTTTGAGAGATGACACTACGTTTCACAGTTTGTGAGATGACACTACGTTTCACAGTTTGTGATGACACTACGTTTAACAGTTTGTGAGATGACACTACGTTTTACAGTTTGTGATGACTGCGATTCACAGTTTGTGATGACACTACGTTTCACAGTTTGAGAGATGACACTACGTTTCACAGTTTGTGAGATGACACTACGTTTCGCGATATATACCTACGAGCTACAACACAACCAATTGATAGTAGTTTAACTTCCGTCTTCTATTTGATGTCATGTTCGGTTACCTTATGCCTAGCCCGTCCGCTCAGTGTGATAGACCTATAAGCGTTTTAATGAAGATACATTAAAGTTGACCCATTTCAGGTACTTAAAAATCAAAAGATTATGTACTGTGAATATAATTTGCTGTAAGAAGGGAAAGACATAAACTGTTATAATATCATTTTTAAGTGTCTGCCTTAATATTACTTATCGCTTTGAAAAATAATTGCTTTTATATTCACCGAAGCCCCATGGAAAATGCATTTCTTTGGTTTTCCAGGGTCTCAAAGATAAGTTAAATTTGAAACATATTACGCTATCGGATTCTCCTTTGTCAAGCATTACGGAGCGGATTCCTCGTTAGCCGTCACCTATCCGTCGCCTAACCCTGGACAGAGCGGTCATCTGGACCCCCAACTTCACCTGCACCCCACCTGCCTAACCCTGGACAGAGCGGTCATTTGGGCCCCCAACTTCACCTGCACCCCACCTGCCTAACCCTGGACAGAAAGGTTGTATGGGCCCCCAACCTCACCTGCACCCCGCCTGCCTAACCCTGGACAGAGCGGTCATCTGGGCCCCCAACTTCACCTGCACCCTGCCTGCCTAACCTTGGACAGAGCGGTCATCTGGACCCCCAACTTCACCTGCACCCCACCTGCCTAACCCTGGACAGAGCGGTCATCTGGGCCCCCAACTTCACCTGCACCCCGCCTGCCTAACCCTGGACAGAGCGGTCATATGCCCCCAACCTCACCTGCACCCCACCTGCCTAACTCTGGACGGAGCGGTCATCTGGGCCCCAACTTCACCTGCACCCCACCTGCCTAACCCTGGACAGAGCGGTCGCCTGGGCCCCAACTTCATCTGCACCCCACCTGCCTAACCCTGGACAGAGCGGTCGCCTGGGCCCCAACTTCATCTGCACCCCACCTGCCTAACCCTGGACAGAGCGGTCGCCTGGGCCCCAACTTCACCTGCACCCCACCTGCCTAACCCTGGACAGAGCGGTCGCCTGGGCCCCAACTTCATCTGCACCCCACCTGCCTAACCCTGGACGGAGCGGTCGCCTGGGCCCCAACTTCACCTGCACCCCACCTGCCTAACTCTGGACGGAGCGGTCATCTGGGCCCCAACTTCATCTGCACCCCACCTGCCTAACCCTGGACAGAGCGGTCGCCTGGGCCCCAACTTCACCTGCACCCCACCTGCCTAACCCTGGACAGAGCGGTCGCCTGGGCCCCCAACTTCACCTGCACCCCACCTGCCTACTGCCGAGGTCGGAAGGTCGTGGCCATCAGTACGGGGAGGCCGCCAACTTCTGCAGCCAATCACGGTCATCGGCAGCGTGTTCCTCGCCTGAGAGGACTCTCGTTAGAGTTCCGCCCGTCACAGAGCGGACGCGTACCCGCCGAACTGCACCCGGCCATCACTGGCCGGCTGGGGCGGCAGCTGCCGTGGCAGGGGACAAGCTGCACTGTGACGTCATCCAGGCATGAGCGGCCAGCGGGCAGGTCTGAGGAGAACAGAGCAAGGTAAGGTCAGCAGTAAGACTTCGGTGAGTAGTACCAAGAGTTTACAATGCACAAGGAGAGCTGACGATTTTTACGTGAGAATGCACAAATACGTCGCTGTATAGTGCGCTGTTACCTACCCGGATGTTCCAACGTAGTGATTCAGATGGGAAATATCAGCCAGGATGCCGATCAACTGCAAAGTTCAGCCCTCATCACCAGTCGTTGTCGAGGTGCCAGATTCCAAACACACAGCAACAGGTTGTGTCGACAACAAACAACTGTCGGTGGTAAATTATATGTGTCATGACATTTTTACGTTAAAAAGAACGCTTCTTTGTACCGATAAAGACATCAAATATTGTACGACGAATTCTAGCATTGTTTGCAAATACATAGGCACTGTTTCACTAGTAGCTAGCTAGCCAGCTAGCAATCCTGCGAAACAAAATTGCCTGTCATATCAGACATCAATCGGAGCGTCCTAGAGCCAGATTAGGCTAAAACGAACCCACACCAACAACGTTTTCTGGAACTCGATCCAGTTTCCCCCATGGGTAGGCGGCCATGACGGAGTAAATACTTGCCAAAAGCGATCTGAATCTGACGAACGATATGACGCAGTTAAGTACGCTCCGCATGGGAAGTCTGCGCCAACCAATGCTGATGGAATTCGCCTAGGATGGCTCGTGCATGTCACAGTGCGCTACTTCATTCGTTAAACCGGCATTTCTGAAATAACTAGGCTCCAGGCAGTGCCTGGTTGGCCTACACTACTCAGTGACGACCGACGAAGGGTCGGCGCAGAACATTCAGAGCCCAATTTCAGAACGAGTTGATTAGCAATTCAGTTGCACTATGCAGCCATGAAGCTAACAAATGTCTCCTTTGGTCGTGTCTGTGACATATATAGATGATATAGTTTGGGAGGTTCCCAGAGATAATTGTTGTGTTCCATCGAGATGGGGACGGTTTAAATGCAACGATTCGTTAATGTTCACAATGCTTGAATGTGTTTCCCTAAATACCCTTCCAACCAGACTGGTGATTGATTCGACATTTTGGAACGATTCAATCATGATTCATTTTGAAATCTGAATGATACCGTTCGCCCGTTCGATTCACGAATAACAACTTTGAGAATTGATTCTTTCCGATTCAAAGAATCAAAATATATATTTCTCGTAGTGCTTGTGCAAGGAGCATGAATATATTTGTTAATGTTTGTTTAATCGACCTTCTCCTTGAATGTACCAAAGTAAGAAATTAAACTTTGTTTTACATTTGCATTCGGGCACAGCCCTTCATCAGATGTATTGCTATCGAAATAACACATCATTCACATACACAACACAAGAATAGACATTTAGCACAGCTCGTGAAAATCAGAGACTACATCCTCCACCCAGCCCAGCTGAAAACCTACCCGATTCAAAATAAATAAACAAAGGCGAACATTTTGTAGATCAATCACACGAAATTACATTCCTAAGATCACGCTCCATGATAGCATATTATTGTGCTTAGCCAATAGCTATATCAATAAATAAAGAATAAAGACGAACAAATTTGTTAAAGCAGTCACACGAAATCGCACTCCCATCCTGATATGACACGCCAGCTACTGGTGTCCTATTGTTGCCTTATGTGGATGAAACGGTTTTATGTAAGGTGAAGCGGGTGGCACGGAACTCTGGTCTGAACGTAAACGTAGCCTCGTACACACCGGACACGCTAAAACGCAAATTAGTTCATTCTTCACTCACGGACCCGCCATGTCCAGCAGGCAACAGGACTTGCAACACTTGTAAAATGATCAAAAAGGGTAGATGTACAGATAAAAATGTCGTATATGAGCTGACTTGCAGGCTGTGTGGGGCTTCTTATATTGGGGAATCCAAAAGACCTCTGCGCCTTCGTTACAATGAACACTTGAGGTGCGCGGTAAATGAGACCAAGCTAACTCCGATAGGTGATCATTTTGAGTCATTCCACAAAGGAATCCCTAAGGCAGACAAACTTGCTGATCCTCCTTTGGAAGTTACAGTTTTGATGAAAACGAAAGACCACCCAGATAGGAAAATTGCTGAATCTCTGTGTATCAGAAACAAAAAACCGAACTTGAACGAAAATATGTCATCGTGGCGCATTATCTCAGGATAGGAATGCTTTTTGTATGATTTTTTATTTTATTTTTCGTCGTGATTTATATAGCTACTTGCTTAGAACAGTATATGTCATCGTGGCGTGTCATATCAGGATGGGAGTGCAATTTCGTGTGACTGCTTTAACAAATTTGTTCGTCTTTATTCTTTATTTATTGATATAGCTATTGGCTAAGCACAATAATATGCTATCATGGAGCGTGATCTTAGGAATGTAATTTCGTGTGATTGATCTACAAAATGTTCGCCTTTATTTATTTATTTTGAATCGGGTAGGTTTTCAGCTGGGCTGGGTGGAGGATGTAGTCTCTGATTTTCACGAGCTGTGCTAAATGTCTATTCTTGTGTTGTGTATGTGAATGATGTGTTATTTCGATAGCAATACATCTGATGAAGGGCTGTGCCCGAATGCAAATGTAAAACAAAGTTTAATTTCTTACTTTGGTACATTCAAGGAGAAGGTCGATTAAAAAAACATTAACAAATCAAAACATATATTTGAATCGATTCACGTTTGATTCAACATTTAATGATGAATTGATATAAAATCAATAAAAATGGAAACCTACATATATATGATCATTAAAACATTGTTACAGCAATACTATTTCAGTATATATGAATGTAGCAACTGGGACTGCATGTATTTGCACAATTGACCAGTCTACTTGAATCGTTAAGAATCGTAAAATCTTTGTATTCAATCAGCCTTGATTTGATGCGGGTTTTGATTCAATCACGATTCATGAATCAAAAGATCTTGTGGTGAATCCATTATTTGTAATTCAAAGAATTTTGATTGAACGATTCCAATCGATTCAATCAGTGTCGAATCAATAACCAGTCTACTCCCAACACGGGATATGAATGGAGCTGGTTTTCCCCCGTGAGATTCTCCGACTCCTACTCTGTCGGATTTATGATGCTCAGTTACTACACTCATTATCCACTCCGTGCCAGTCGAGAAGCCACCAGGGCTGGCCTGTGTCAGATTTATGATGCTCAGTTACTACACTCATTATCCTCTCCGTGCCAGTCGAGAAGCCACCAGGGCTGGCCTGTGTCAGATTTATGATGTTCAGTTACTACACTCATTATCCACTCCGAGCCAGTCGAGAAGCCACCAGGGCTGGCCTGTGTCAGATTTATAATGCTCATTATCCACTCCGTGCCAGTCGAGAAGCCACCAGGGCTGGCCTGTGTCAGATTTATAATGCTCATTATCCACTCCGTGCCAGTCGAGAAGCCACCAGGGCTGGCCTGTGTCGGGTTTATGATGCTCAGTTACTACACTCATTATCCACTTCGTGCCAGTCGAGAAGCCACCAGGGCTGGCCTGTGTCGGGTTTATGATGCTCAGTTACTACACTCATTATCCACTCCGTGCCAGTCGAGAAGCCACCAGGGCTGGCCTGTGTCAGATTTATGATGCTCAGTTACTACACTCATTATCCACTCCGTGCCAGTCGAGAAGCCACCAGGGCTGGCCTGTGTCGGGTTTATGATGCTCAGTTACTACACTCATTATCCACTCCGTGCCAGTCGAGAAGCCACCAGGGCTGGCCTGTGTCGGGTTTATGATGCTCAGTTACTACACTCATTATCCACTCCGTGCCAGTCGAGAAGCCACCAGGGCTGGCCTGTGTCGGGTTTATGATGCTCAGTTACTACACTCATTATCCACTCCGTGCCAGTCGAGAAGCCACCAGGGCTGGCCTGTGTCAGATTTATGATGCTCAGTTACTACACTCATTATCCACTCCGTGCCAGTCGAGAAGCCACCAGGGCTGGCCTGTGTCGGGTTTATGATGCTCAGTTACTACACTCATTATCCACTCCGTGCCAGTCGAGAAGCCACCAGGGCTGGCCTGTGTCGGGTTTATGATGCTCAGTTACTACACTCATTATCCACTCCGTGCCAGTCGAGAAGCCACCAGGGCTGGCCTGTGTCGGGTTTATGATGCTCAGTTACTACACTCATTATCCACTCCGTGCCAGTCGAGAAGCCACCAGGGCTGGCCTGTGTCGGGTTTATGATGCTCAGTTACTACACTCATTATCCACTTCGTGCCAGTCGAGAAGCCACCAGGGCTGGCCTGTGTCGGGTTTATGATGCTCAGTTACTACACTCATTATCCACTCCGTGCCAGTCGAGAAGCCACCAGGGCTGGCCTGTGTCGGGTTTATGATGCTCAGTTACTACACTCATTATCCACTCCGTGCCAGTCGAGAAGCCACCAGGGCTGGCCTGTGTCGGGTTTATGATGCTCAGTTACTACACTCATTATCCACTTCGTGCCAGTCGAGAAGCCACCAGGGCTGGCCTGTGTCGGATTTATGCTGCTCAGTTACTACACTCATTATCCACTCCGTGCCAGTCGAGAAACCACCAGGGCTGGCCTGTGTCGGATTTATGATGCTCAGTTACTACACTCATTATCCACTCCGTGCCAGTCGAGAAGCCACCAGGGCTGGCCTGTGTCGGGTTTATGATGCTCAGTTACTACACTCATTATCCCCTCCGTGCCAGTCGAGAAGCCACCAGGGCTGGCCTGTGTCAGATTTATAATGCTCATTATCCACTCCGTGCCAGTCGAGAAGCCACCAGGGCTGGCCTGTGTCAGATTTATGATGTTCAGTTACTACACTCATTATCCACTTCGTGCCAGTCGAGAAGCCACCAGGGCTGGCCTGTGTCATATTTATAATGCTCATTATCCACTCCGTGCCAGTCGAGAAGCCACCAGGGCTGGCCTGTGTCGGATTTATGCTGCTCAGTTACTACACTCATTATCCACTCCGTGCCAGTCGAGAAGCCACCAGGGCTGGCCTGTGTCAGATTTATAATGCTCATTATCCACTCCGTGCCAGTCGAGAAGCCACCAGGGCTGGCCTGTGTCAGATTTATAATGCTCATTATCCACTCCGTGCCAGTCGAGAAGCCACCAGGGCTGGCCTGTGTCAGATTTATGATGTTCAGTTACTACACTCATTATCCACTTCGTGCCAGTCGAGAAGCCACCAGGGCTGGCCTGTGTCATATTTATAATGCTCATTATCCACTCCGTGCCAGTCGAGAAGCCACCAGGGCTGGCCTGTGTCGGATTTATGCTGCTCAGTTACTACACTCATTATCCACTCCGTGCCAGTCGAGAAGCCACCAGGGCTGGCCTGTGTCAGATTTATGATGTTCAGTTACTACACTCATTATCCACTTCGTGCCAGTCGAGAAGCCACCAGGGCTGGCCTGTGTCAGAGTTATGATGCTCAGTTACTACACTCATTATCCACTCCGTGCCAGTCGAGAAGCCACCAGGGGTGGCCTGTGTCGGGTTTATGATGCTCAGTTACTACACTCATTATCCACTTCGTGCCAGTCGAGAAGCCACCAGGGCTGGCCTGTGTCAGATTTATGATGTTCAGTTACTACTCATTATCCACTCCGTGCCAGTCGAGAAGCCACCAGGGCTGGCCTGTGTCAGATTTATGATGTTCAGTTACTACACTCATTATCCACTCCGTGCCAGTCGAGAAGCCACCAGGGCTGGCCTGTGTCAGATTTATGATGTTCAGTTACTACACTCATTATCCACTCCGTGCCAGTCGAGAAGCCACCAGGGCTGGCCTGTGTCATATTTATAATGCTCATTATCCACTCCGTGCCAGTCGAGAAGCCACCAGGGCTGGCCTGTGTCAGAGTTATGATGTTCAGTTACTACACTCATTATCCACTCCGTGCCAGTCGAGAAGCCACCAGGGCTGGCCTGTGTCGGGTTTATGATGCTCAGTTACTACACTCATTATCCACTTCGTGCCAGTCGAGAAGCCACCAGGGCTGGCCTGTGTCGGGTTTATGATGCTCAGTTACTACACTCATTATCCACTTCGTGCCAGTCGAGAAACCACCAGGGCTGACCTGTGTCAGATTTATGATGCTCATTATCCACTCCGAGCCAGTCGAGAAGCCACCAGGGCTGGCCTGTGTCATATTTATAATGCTCATTATCCACTCCGTGCCAGTCGAGAAGCCACCAGGGCTGGCCTGTGTCGGGTTTATGATGCTCAGTTACTACACTCATTATCCACTCCGTGCCAGTCGAGAAGCCACCACGGCTGGCATGTGTCAGATTTATGATGTTCAGTTACTACACTCATTATCCACTTCGTGCCAGTCGAGAAGCCACCAGGGCTGGCCTGTGTCAGATTTATGATGTTCAGTTACTACACTCATTATCCACTTCGTGCCAGTCGAGAAACCACCAGGGCTGACCTGTGTCAGATTTATGATGCTCATTATCCACTCCGAGCCAGTCGAGAAGCCACCAGGGCTGGCCTGTGTCAGATTTATAATGCTCATTATTCACTCCGTGCCAGTCGAGAAGCCACCAGGGCTGGCCTGTGTCGGGTTTATGCTGCTCAGTTACTACACTCATTATCCACTCCGTGCCAGTCGAGAAGCCACCAGGGCTGGCCTGTGTCAGAGTTATGGTGTTCAGTTACTACACTCATTATCCACTTCGTGCCAGTCGAGAAGCCACCAGGGCTGGCCTGTGTCAGATTTATGATGTTCAGTTACTACACTCATTATCCACTTCGTGCCAGTCGAGAAGCCACCAGGGCTGGCCTGTGTCAGATTTATAATGCTCATTATCCACTCCGTGCCAGTCGAGAAACCACCAGGGCTGGCCTGTGTCAGAGTTATGATGCTCAGTTACTACACTCATTATCCACTTCGTGCCAGTCGAGAAGCCACCAGGGCTGGCCTGTGTCAGATTTATGATGCTCAGTTACTACACTCATTATCCACTCCGTGCCAGTCGAGAAGCCACCAGGGCTGGCCTGTGTCGGGTTTATGATGCTCAGTTACTACACTCATTATCCACTCCGTGCCAGTCGAGAAGCCACCAGGGCTGGCCTGTGTCAGATTTATGCTGCTCAGTTACTACACTCATTATCCACTCCGTGCCAGTCGAGAAGCCACCAGGGCTGGCCTGTGTCAGATTTATGATGTTCAGTTACTACACTCATTATCCACTCCGTGCCAGTCGAGAAGCCACCAGGGCTGGCCTGTGTCGGGTTTATGATGCTCAGTTACTACACTCATTATCCACTCCGTGCCAGTCGAGAAGCCACCAGGGCTGGCCTGTGTCAGATTTATGCTGCTCAGTTACTACACTCATTATCCACTCCGTGCCAGTCGAGAAGCCACCAGGGCTGGCCTGTGTCGGGTTTATGATGCTCAGTTACTACACTCATTATCCACTCCGTGCCAGTCGAGAAGCCACCAGGGCTGGCCTGTGTCGGGTTTATGATGCTCAGTTACTACACTCATTATCCACTCCGTGCCAGTCGAGAAGCCACCAGGGCTGGCCTGTGTCAGATTTATGATGTTCAGTTACTACACTCATTATCCACTTCGTGCCAGTCGAGAAGCCACCAGGGCTGGCCTGTGTCAGATTTATAATGCTCATTATCCACTCCGTGCCAGTCGAGAAACCACCAGGGCTGGCCTGTGTCAGAGTTATGATGCTCAGTTACTACACTCATTATCCACTTCGTGCCAGTCGAGAAGCCACCAGGGCTGGCCTGTGTCGGGTTTATGATGCTCAGTTACTACACTCATTATCCACTCCGTGCCAGTCGAGAAGCCACCAGGGCTGGCCTGTGTCGGGTTTATGATGTTCAGTTACTACACTCATTATCCACTCCGTGCCAGTCGAGAAGCCACCAGGGCTGGCCTGTGTCGGGTTTATGATGCTCAGTTACTACACTCATTATCCACTCCGTGCCAGTCGAGAAGCCACCAGGGCTGGCCTGTGTCAGAGTTATGATGCTCAGTTACTACACTCATTATCCACTTCGTGCCAGTCGAGAAGCCACCAGGGCTGGCCTGTGTCAGATTTATGATGCTCAGTTACTACACTCATTATCCACTCCGTGCCAGTCGAGAAGCCACCAGGGTTGGCCTGTGTCAGGTTTATGATGTTCAGTTACTACACTCATTATCCACTCCGTGCCAGTCGAGAAGCCACCAGGGCTGGCCTGTGTCAGATTTATGATGTTCAGTTACTACACTCATTATCCACTCCGTGCCAGTCGAGAAGCCACCAGGGCTGGCCTGTGTCGGGTTTATGATGCTCAGTTACTACACTCATTATCCACTTCGTGCCAGTCGAGAAGCCACCAGGGCTGGCCTGTGTCGGGTTTATGATGCTCAGTTACTACACTCATTATCCACTTCGTGCCAGTCGAGAAGCCACCAGGGCTGGCCTGTGTCAGATTTATGATGCTCAGTTACTACACTCATTATCCACTTCGTGCCAGTCGAGAAGCCACCAGGGCTGGCCTGTGTCGGGTTTATGATGTTCAGTTACTACACTCATTATCCACTTCGTGCCAGTCGAGAAGCCACCAGGGCTGGCCTGTGTCAGATTTATGATGTTCAGTTACTACACTCATTATCCACTTCGTGCCAGTCGAGAAGCCACCAGGGCTGGCCTGTGTCGGGTTTATGATGCTCAGTTACTACACTCATTATCCACTTCGTGCCAGTCGAGAAGCCACCAGGGCTGGCATGTGTCAGATTTATGATGCTCAGTTACTACACTCATTATCCACTCCGTGCCAGTCGAGAAGCCACCAGGGCTGGCCTGTGTCAGATTTATGATGTTCAGTTACTACACTCATTATCCACTCCGTGCCAGTCGAGAAGCCACCAGGGCTGGCCTGTGTCGGGTGTATGATGTTCAGTTACTACACTCATTATCCACTTCGTGCCAGTCGAGAAGCCACCAGGGCTGGCCTGTGTCGGGTTTATGATGCTCAGTTACTACACTCATTATCCACTTCGTGCCAGTCGAGAAACCACCAGGGCTGGCCTGTGTCGGGTTTATGATGCTCAGTTACTACACTCATTATCCACTTCGTGCCAGTCGAGAAGCCACCAGGGCTGGCATGTGTCGGGTTTATGATGCTCAGTTACTGCACTCATTATCCACTTCGTGCCAGTCGAGAAGCCACCAGGGCTGGCCTGTGTCGGGTTTATGATGCTCAGTTACTACACTCATTATCCACTCCGTGCCAGTCGAGAAGCCACCAGGGCTGGCCTGTGTCGGGTTTATGATGCTCAGTTACTACACTCATTATCCACTCCGTGCCAGTCGAGAAGCCACCAGGGCTGGCATGTGTCAGGTTTATGATGTTCAGTTACTACACTCATTATCCACTTCGTGCCAGTCGAGAAGCCACCAGGGCTGGCCTGTGTCAGATTTATGATGCTCAGTTACTACACTCATTATCCACTCCGTGCCAGTCGAGAAGCCACCAGGGCTGGCCTGTGTCAGATTTATGATGTTCAGTTACTACTCATTATCCACTCCGTGCCAGTCGAGAAGCCACCAGGGCTGGCCTGTGTCGGGTTTATGATGCTCAGTTACTACACTCATTATCCACTCCGTGCCAGTCGAGAAGCCACCAGGGCTGGCCTGTGTCAGATTTATGATGCTCAGTTACTACACTCATTATCCACTCCGTGCCAGTCGAGAAGCCACCAGGGCTGGCCTGTGTCAGATTTATGATGTTCAGTTACTACTCATTATCCACTCCGTGCCAGTCGAGAAGCCACCAGGGCTGGCCTGTGTCAGATTTATGCTGCTCAGTTACTACACTCATTATCCACTCCGTGCCAGTCGAGAAGCCACCAGGGCTGGCCTGTGTCGGGTTTATGATGCTCAGTTACTACACTCATTATCCACTCCGTGCCAGTCGAGAAGCCACCAGGGCTGGCCTGTGTCAGATTTATGATGTTCAGTTACTACTCATTATCCACTCCGTGCCAGTCGAGAAGCCACCAGGGCTGGCCTGTGTCAGATTTATGCTGCTCAGTTACTACACTCATTATCCACTCCGTGCCAGTCGAGAAGCCACCAGGGCTGGCCTGTGTCAGATTTATGATGCTCAGTTACTACACTCATTATCCACTCCGTGCCAGTCGAGAAGCCACCAGGGCTGGCATGTGTCAGAGTTATGATGCTCAGTTACTACACTCATTATCCACTCCGTGCCAGTCGAGAAGCCACCAGGGCTGGCCTGTGTCAGATTTATGATGCTCAGTTACTACACTCATTATCCACTCCGTGCCAGTCGAGAAGCCACCAGGGCTGCCCTGTGTCAGATTTATGATGTTCAGTTACTACTCATTATCCACTCCGTGCCAGTCGAGAAGCCACCAGGGCTGGCATGTGTCAGAGTTATGATGCTCAGTTACTACACTCATTATCCACTTCGTGCCAGTCGAGAAGCCACCAGGGCTGGCCTGTGTCATATTTATGATGCTCAGTTACTACACTCATTATCCACTTCGTGCCAGTCGAGAAGCCACCAGGGCTGGCCTGTGTCAGAGTTATGATACTCAGTTACTACACTCATTATCCACTCCGTGCCAGTCGAGAAGCCACCAGGGCTGGCCTGTGTCGGGTTTATGATGCTCAGTTACTACACTCATTATCCACTCCGTGCCAGTCGAGAAGCCACCAGGGCTGGCCTGTGTCAGATTTATAATGCTCATTATCCACTCCGTGCCAGTCGAGAAGCCACCAGGGCTGGCCTGTGTCGGGTTTATGATGCTCAGTTACTACACTCATTATCCACTCCGTGCCAGTCGAGAAGCCACCAGGGCTGGCATGTGTCGGGTTTATGATGCTCAGTTACTACACTCATTATCCACTCCGTGCCAGTCGAGAAGCCACCAGGGCTGGCCTGTGTCGGGTTTATGATGCTCAGTTACTACACTCATTATCCACTCCGTGCCAGTCGAGAAGCCACCAGGGCTGGCCTGTGTCGGGTTTATGATGCTCAGTTACTACACTCATTATCCACTCCGTGCCAGTCGAGAAGCCACCAGGGCTGGCCTGTGTCGGGTTTATGATGCTCAGTTACTACACTCATTATCCACTTCGTGCCAGTCGAGAAGCCACCAGGGCTGGCCTGTGTCAGAGTTATGATGCTCAGTTACTACACTCATTATCCACTCCGTGCCAGTCGAGAAGCCACCAGGGCTGGCCTGTGTCGGGTTTATGATGCTCAGTTACTACACTCATTATCCACTTCGTGCCAGTCGAGAAGCCACCAGGGCTGGCCTGTGTCGGGTTTATGATGCTCAGTTACTACACTCATTATCCACTCCGTGCCAGTCGAGAAGCCACCAGGGCTGGCCTGTGTCGGGTTTATGATGTTCAGTTACTACACTCATTATCCACTCCGTGCCAGTCGAGAAGCCACCAGGGCTGGCCTGTGTCAGATTTATGATGCTCAGTTACTACACTCATTATCCACTTCGTGCCAGTCGAGAAGCCACCAGGGCTGGCCTGTGTCGGGTTTATGCTGCTCAGTTACTACACTCATTATCCACTCCGTGCCAGTCGAGAAGCCACCAGGGCTGGCCTGTGTCATATTTATAATGCTCATTATCCACTTCGTGCCAGTCGAGAAGCCACCAGGGCTGGCCTGTGTCAGGTTTATGATGTTCAGTTACTACACTCATTATCCACTCCGTGCCAGTCGAGAAGCCACCAGGGCTGGCCTGTGTCAGATTTATGATGTTCAGTTACTACTCATTATCCACTTCGTGCCAGTCGAGAAGCCACCAGGGCTGGCCTGTGTCGGGTTTATGATGCTCAGTTACTACACTCATTATCCACTTCGTGCCAGTCGAGAAGCCACCAGGGCTGGCATGTGTCAGATTTATGATGCTCAGTTACTACACTCATTATCCACTTCGTGCCAGTCGAGAAGCCACTAGGGCTGGCATGTGTCAGATTTATGATGCTCAGTTACTACACTCATTATCCACTCCGTGCCAGTCGAGAAGCCACCAGGGCTGGCCTGTGTCAGATTTATGATGTTCAGTTACTACACTCATTATCCACTCCGTGCCAGTCGAGAAGCCACCAGGGCTGGCCTGTGTCGGGTTTATGATGCTCAGTTACTACACTCATTATCCACTTCGTGCCAGTCGAGAAGCCACCAGGGCTGGCCTGTGTCGGATTTATGATGCTCAGTTACTACACTCATTATCCACTCCGTGCCAGTCGAGAAGCCACCAGGGCTGGCATGTGTCGGATTTATGATGTTCAGTTACTACACTCATTATCCACTCCGTGCCAGTCGAGAAGCCACCAGGGCTGGCCTGTGTCAGATTTATGATGTTCAGTTACTACTCATTATCCACTCCGTGCCAGTCGAGAAGCCACCAGGGCTGGCCTGTGTCAGAGTTATGATGCTCAGTTACTACACTCATTATCCACTCCGTGCCAGTCGAGAAGCCACCAGGGCTGGCCTGTGTCATATTTATGATGTTCAGTTACTACTCATTATCCACTCCGTGCCAGTCGAGAAGCCACCAGGGCTGGCCTGTGTCAGATTTATGATGTTCAGTTACTACACTCATTATCCACTCCGTGCCAGTCGAGAAGCCACCAGGGCTGGCCTGTGTCAGATTTATGATGCTCAGTTACTACACTCATTATCCACTCCGTGCCAGTCGAGAAGCCACCAGGGCTGGCCTGTGTCGGGTTTATGATGCTCAGTTACTGCACTCATTATCCACTCCGTGCCAGTCGAGAAGCCACCAGGGCTGGCCTGTGTCGGGTTTATGATGCTCAGTTACTACACTCATTATCCACTTCGTGCCAGTCGAGAAACCACCAGGGCTGGCCTGTGTCAGAGTTATGATGCTCAGTTACTACACTCATTATCCACTTCGTGCCAGTCGAGAAGCCACCAGGGCTGGCCTGTGTCGGGTTTATGATGCTCAGTTACTACACTCATTATCCACTTCGTGCCAGTCGAGAAGCCACCAGGGCTGGCCTGTGTCGGGTTTATGATGCTCAGTTACTACACTCATTATCCACTTCGTGCCAGTCGAGAAGCCACCAGGGCTGGCCTGTGTCGGGTTTATGATGCTCAGTTACTACACTCATTATCCACTTCGTGCCAGTCGAGAAGCCACCAGGGCTGGCCTGTGTCGGGTTTATGATGCTCAGTTACTACACTCATTATCCACTCCGTGCCAGTCGAGAAGCCACCAGGGCTGGCCTGTGTCAGATTTATGATGTTCAGTTACTACTCATTATCCACTTCGTGCCAGTCGAGAAGCCACCAGGGCTGGCCTGTGTCAGAGTTATGATGCTCAGTTACTACACTCATTATCCACTCCGTGCCAGTCGAGAAGCCACCAGGGCTAGCCCAGAGAAGGCTGCTCAACATATAGCCAATGAAGAAAACTGCGTGGCTCCCATGTGGGCTTCCCATGTGGACTTCACACGTGGGCGCCAAAAGGCGACCTGCACCTTTGACCTGCAGATGTCCCTGCTGTCAACTGCTCCTCCGTCTCCTCCTCACGACACATCCAGCTCCCCATCGCTCTCAGTCTCCTCACGACACATCCAGCTCCCCATCGCTCTCCGTCTCCTCACGACACATCCAGCTCCCCACCGCTCGCTCGCATTCCGTAACGTCAGTAATCAGATAACTTACAGTGCTTTTGACATCATCAGGATATATTCAGGAAATGAGGACATATTTGCGACGCGTTAGCATCACTGGACTCGGCTCTGGATCATTCACTGCTGAATTACGGCGCCACTGTCACACCACTGTCACACCACTGTCACACCACTGTCACACCACTGTCACCAACACAGAGACCGAACACAAAGACCGAATCATCACGGCAAACTTACCATTCATCATCATCATTTATTTCGAATGGTCTCCATGTGATGGCTCTTATGACCAAGAGTCAATACAAGATATATAGTAAAACACAGGGTAAAATGGAACACTGGATAAAATACATAGACAATCCGTTCAGAAACAAGTCGCGAACATATGACACAATCATTCTAGTCACCTGGCATGGTCTCGCGCCCTCAGCCATGCCTCCGCCTTCCTTCTACTTCCAGCTGAGCTTTTGGCTTCCTTTACATCCGTAGGAGCCATGTTCCACAGTGAGAGCGCACTGTATCCAAAATACCGTCTGGCCATTTCGGTGCGCACGCGCGGAAGCTGGAGCTGTCCAGCGGCTGCGGCCCGAGTGTCCCTGACAGACACGTCACTGCGGTAACTTATCGAGTTTCGTAGACACTGAGGTGCATACTGGTGACTAAACAGCCGATGGAGCATTGCGATATCTCGCTCGCACACGCGCATGTCAATCGATGCCCACTGCAGCTCCTCAAGAAGTGGAGTGACATGCTCTGATCTACGAGCGGAGAACACGACGCGAGCGCAGTGATTCAGCACCTTCTGCACGCGTTTTTTCTGCGTCACACCACACCCGCCCCACACAGTGATACAATACATGATATGAGGGATGACTAGCGATTCTATCAAAAATTTCTTAACATCATATGAAAGACTATGCGACAGTTTTGAAAGACCGCGCAACGTAGCGTAGCAACGGCGCACCACGAGTGATACATGTGATTCCCATGTGAGATGGGCATCGACTATGATTCCTAATATTTTGGCTTTGGATGAGGGGACCAGAGTGGCGCCGTTGAATGTAACTGAAAAATTGTTCGGTATCTGGCGCTGACGTGTTTTGACAAGCAAAATCTCTGTCTTGTTTGGATTTAGTTTTAAACTATTGGCTACAAACCACACATGTGCCGCTTTCAGAGTGTCCTCCACGTTCTGCTTTAGAGCTGGAATGTTACAGGGAAGGCATGAGTGGATGAACTGAATGTCGTCGGCATACATTACAATTTGTGTGTCAGTGAAGTAACTTGGAAAGTCGTTTGTGTACAACAGGTAGAGTATTGGCCCGAGAAGGGACCCCTGTACTACACCGTGCGACACTGGGGCGCTCTCACTGTCCATCACACGCTGTGAACGGTCACACAACCAGTCACGAAACCAGTGCGCGTCAATACCATACCACCCGAGCTTCTCCAGGAGCCGGCAATGCGGGACGCTGTCAAAGGCTTTAGAGGTGTCTGCTGTTGTTAGACAAGCGATATTTCCCTGATCTATGCGCCCAACAACGCGGCCAACAGCGTCCAGCATTGCCGACTCCGTGGAGTGCCCGGGCCGGAAACCATGCTGCTCCTCGCCAAGAATACAGTGACTTTGCAGGTAGGACATCAGCTGATTACAAATCACTCGCTCAGTCAACTTAGCTACGGTGGGGAGAATCGATATCGGCCTATAATTGTTGGGATCAACGACAGAGCCTGCTTTGTGGAGTGGCAGGACCTTGGCCACTTTCCATGCACCCGGCAGAGTGCCTGACGCGATCGAGATTTTTTAAAAAAAAAACCAACACAGAGACCGAATCATCACGGCAAACTTACCAACACAGAGACCGAATCATCACGGCAAACTTACCAACACAGAGACCGAATCATCACGGCGCCACTGTCACCAACACAGATACCGAATCATCACGGCAAACTTACCAACACAGAGACCGAATCATCACGGCAAACTTACCAACACAGAGCCCGAATCATCACGGCAAACTTACCAACACAGAGACCGAATCATCACGGCAAACTTACCAACACAGAGACCGAATCATCACGGCAAACTTACCAACACAGAGACCGAATCATCACGGCAAACTTACCAACACAGAGACCGAATCATCACGGCAAACTTACCAACACAGAGACCGAATCATCACGGCAAACTTACCAACACAGACCGAATCATCACGGCAAACTTACCAACACAGAGACCGAATCATCACGGCAAACTTACCAACACAGAGACCGAATCATCACGGCAAACTTACCAACACAGAGACCGAATCATCACGGCAAACTTACCAACACAGAGACCGAATCATCACGGCAAACTTACCAACACAGAGACCGAATCATCACGGCAAACTTACCAACACAGAGACCGAATCATCACGGCAAACTTACCAACTGCCTCGCGGTCCACAGCTGAATGGCAGCCCACTCGGCAAACACTCGCTGCACAAGCACACGCTGCCATTTCCACCGCTGCCATGTGGCCCTGCGCCATTTCCACCGCTGCCATGTGGCCCTGCGCCATTTCCACCGCTGCCATGTGGCCCTGCGCCATTTCCACCGCTGCCATGTGGCCCTGCGCCATTTCCACCGCTGCCATGTGGCCCTGCGCCAAGCACGTTTGGCCGCGCGACTCTAACTACTCGCCATGAAGGATGGTGCTGTTTTCTGTCCCGCCGTAGATTTGTGTGAGAAAGATAGCGGAAATAAATTCACCGGATGCAAAACGCGGTCGTCAAGGAAGCCATGAGACGACCCCGAACTGTGCTTCAAAGCCGGATTTAAAGGGTTCGTTCACTTTTAACTTGGTGTTTTGAACTGAGATAGCAGATTTGTAGAGCAGATCGAAAAATGTGTTGTGTGGAAAAATTATCTCCCTACGCTAATTAATTTCGACACAGGACTAGTGGGCCTCTTTTAGAGGACGCTGTTTCGTGCCCCGATCGGGGCACGAAACTTGCTTCGGGTCCTCACAACAGTAGTTTACGTTACAAGCAGCCTGCGTATATATGCCTAAAGTCCGTCGTTATTGTGTACAATAGTTTTCATTTCCAAGCTACCATATGCATGACGTCATCATTGTCATGTAGTTTTTTATGGCCATGAAGGAGAAAAGAGAAGCATGCTAATTTTTTGACGGATATCCATCTATCGTCCAAACAAATGCCATATCGTTTTTTTCAGCTCGAAATACCCCGTATAGCCAAATTTCAAGACAACTTTCAAGGTGACCTATTTCCCAGTAAGAGTCAAGTTTTGACCTCGCGCTGACTAAGTGAAGAGTATATGCGGGAACGTGGCTCAGCTATTATTATACAGGAACAGGACGTGGCTCAGCTATTATTATACAGGAACAGGACGTGGCTCAGCTATTATTATACAGGAACAGGACGTGGCTCAGCTATTATTATACAGGAACAGGAACGTGGCTCAGCTATTATTATACATGAACAGGAACGTGGCTCAGCTATTATATACAGGAACAGGAACGTGGCTCAGCTATTATTATACAGAACAGGAAACGTGGCTCAGCTATTATTATACAGGAACAGGAACGTGGCTCAGCTATTATTATACAGGAACAGGAACGTGGCTCAGCTATTATTATACAGGAACAGGAACGTGACTCAGCTATTATTATACAGGAACAGGACGTGGCTCAGCTATTATTATACAGGAACAGGACGTGGCTCAGCTATTATTATACAGAAACAGGAACGTGCTCAGCTATTATTATACAGGAACAGGAAACGTGACTCAGCTATTATTATACAGGAACAGGAACGTGGCTCAGCTATTATTTCAAAAGTATATCGATGTGCTGACTTCATAAAGAAAATTAAGTCTCGAAAAAGATATCTCTCAGAGAAAAGAGGAAGGCCTGAATGTGCTCTCGATCAGCCTGAGGGCCTCTTGGGTGGTCCTTGGTCGTTCTGGGGAGTCCTCAGTCGGTATGAGATAACCATCGTCAGGTTTGAGGGGTCCTCAGTCCAGGTGGCGAAGGGGCCCGCAGTCCTAAGAGGGATGCTCCCTGATGCTCCGAAGGGTCCCTGGATATTGCTTTGCCCCCCCCCCCCCTCCACATCCGAAATACAATCCGCCGCCACTGGCTGTCGGCTGTTTGACACTGTTTAACGCCGTCTTTATCGGAGAGAGGGGTGTGTCAGATTCAGTTTACCTCGCTCACCCCCCCCCCCCCCCCCCCCCCACCGCTGCTGCCGAGATTGAACCATCGATTGACGTGTGACGGTGTGGCGTGCCAGAGTGGAGGGGGAGGGGAAGGGCGGGGGGCGACGTCCATCCCGGCCTCAATCAATCTGCCGCTGAGAAACACATCAGTCTCTGGCCAAGACCCGGCTGTCCAAAGGGAGGTTTTCTGAGAACACATCAGCTTCAGGCCAAGACCTGGCGGTCCAAAGGGAGGTTTTCTGAGCACAAAGCTGCAGGTAAATGTAGTGAGTTCAAATAGATGTGTGATTGCAATAATTACTTGAAGCTTGTGCATTTTTGATATAAGAATGACAGCTTAATTAAAAGTCTGAAACCGCTTTTGAAGAGGCTGTAAAGGAGTGTTGGAGTTAATTGGACGGCGTTGTACGGTGTTGTGTGTGGTGTTGTTTGAGTTAATTGGACGGCGTTGTACGGTGTTGTGTGGGGTAGTGGTGTAAGGTGTTCCCTGGTTTAACCCTATTTATAACAGGCTCCTGGCTAGTGACTATTGGTAACAGGGGGGGGGGGGGGGGATTCCGTCCCCCGGAGATCTAGAGATCTACCCGTCCGATTTTCAAAAATGAATGGCGTTTCGTTCCCCTTAACACGATCTACATTTCTAATAAATAAATACAAAATCGCATTTTTTAATAGGGGGGCAACTGGGGGCCAAAAACTACACATTTTAGTGGTGTATGTGATCCACCACAGCTGTCATGTTTATCAACCGATTTTAACACAACCAATGGGAATCGATAGAGATTTAATTGGAAATTGATATATAGCGGTGACATTTGACAATGCAAAAATCATAGGCGTGTGCAGGTCACTCAATATGGGGGTGAAGTAAATGCGGAATAAAACTATTTTTTGATGTGTTTTTTAATAAATGAAATGGTATGTTATTGTGACATTAGACAAAACAGTTATAAATCATATTTTTCGCCATAGGCGGTACCAGATTAGTGAAAAAGGGAGGTCAAATAGGACAAAATATTAACCGCAGGCAAGTTGCTACCCAGCACTATAAATAAGTTAATGATCGTAGACAGTTCCTTTTTGCATATTGTACTTCATCATAGGCGCATCCAGGATCCCAACTGGGGAGGCGCAAGACCTTTTGATAAGTATATTATCCGCTATTATGATACTAACTAGTCAACAGTGACTATTTCACTTACAACTTCAATTCACATTGCTTACCCCCTTTTTACCCTACCTGGACTCGCCTATTATCTCATAATCATTCGTAGAGTACCATGTAGTGCGTGTTTCATCCGAAAACTGCAGTATGTTATGTCATTGTAGGCCTATGCATCTTAGTTTCCTTGCAATACTATGACTCTCTTTCATTCCATTCCTGAGCGCGCCTCTGCAAAAAATACTTTATTCCCTCTCCTGGCCTCATATGTGCATATATCTTTATAAGTTAACCGTCTATTGCGTCGTAATCGCTGGCATATCGTCATCACCATGCCAGTCACACCCCCCCCCTTTGCATGTGCCTGAACACGCCCCTGCAACTCTATATGTAATAAATTACGAAAATAATGGAAGGAAAAGCTATCTTTTACATCTTGATAGCTAAACATGCTCCTTACATCGCTCTATTGGCTTCCCGAAAATAATTCAATACTTCCTGGAACCCCCCCCCCCTTTTTCAAGCCCCTGAAACCGCCTCTGCCATGCAATTTTTATGATATTTCATTAACATCAACTAATTTACACTTGTTGCAATCACCGTAAACCGATGTAACTCCTTCATACTTGAGGCAGTTAGGAAGAAACCGTGCAGATCGCATTTTCCGTATTATCGCCAAATGTCGCCGCCGAACCCTCCCAAAACCGTGCCCTGGAACCGCCTCTGTTCAAGTTAAGAACTCAAAATTTAACTCCAAATGCGGAATTCAAATCCAAGGGAAGTCCCAAAATTTCATGGGCCTGCTCCCAGCCGTTCTGCAGATATCTGCGAAAAACATGAGGGGGGGGGGGGGGGGGGGCGGAATCCGCCCCCCCTGTTACAAATAGGGTTAACCCTCACCCGGGTAGGGCAAAATCACTACGTGTTCGGGTGGGGGGGGGGGATTGGTACAACCCCCCCTTAGCGTTTCGTCCCTAATTGAGCTAGAGCTTTGCGGCAAAGACGAGTGTGTTGCTTGTGACGAGCGGAAGCCGATGATACCCGATGTTAAGGTCTTAGGTCATTAGGTGACCTCTGAGGTCATGTCAATGACCCAAAGTCATCAATATTGTAAATGCGTATAAATTGAATTGTATCGAGCTATAATCGTGAATGAGTATATCACAATGCTTAATGGGTGCCACATTCGTAATCAGCGTCACAAAATGTCCTAAAAACTGTCAAATTCCAAAAAGGTCATGGCAGGTCACCTGAGGTCAGTGACCTCGGTTGACTTGTGTAAGTGCATGACCCCAGTGGAACATATAATTATGTAAAAATGGGTTTCCAAATTTTTAATCATCGTCACAAAATGTCCTAGAAACCGTCAGAAGCCCAAAAACGTCATCTGAGGTCATCGGAGGTCAATGACCTCAGTTGACCTCTGAAAAGGTCAATCGAGGTCACCATCTCAGTGGAAACCACAACTGTCACCTGGAAACACCTGTTGCATATGTTCCTGAACAACAAACACTCGAAAACTGCACAAGTTACAAGCATCGATACTGTGGGACGCCAGTTACGCCTGACATGACCTTGAGAAACAGATCATAGGTCACGGGTTCGTGTGGGTTATAAATTCAACATTTTCAGAGTATGTGGGAAATGTTTCAAAAGTAGGGTATTAAAAGTTGCATCGCAATCGGTTGGAAACTACGCCAGTTATTCAAAAAACAAAACGAGAGGGGGGGGGGGGGCATCCACCCCCTACTCGGGCGAGGGTATACTTTGAATTTGACGTGATTTCCTGTTCGCATAATTTCTGTGTCAAGGAAAGGAATAGCGCCATGTTTTTCATGTTCTATAGTTAACTGGATTTTAAGATCTACTAAGTTAAGTTCATGAAGCTTTTCCTTCAAATCCATGGTTTGTGGTGCCACTACAAGAATATCATCAACATACCGCACCCAGAGTACATCTACTCCCATTATCTTCTGAAAATTATGCTTTTCTAGCCATTCCATGTACAAATATGCAGCGACCGGGCTCAGTGGAGATCCCATGGCAAGACCGCTATGTTGAATATACTCATCGGAACTGAACGTGAAGCCTCCGAAGTGCATGCACATTGATACCAATTTTGAATAGTCATGCTTTGAGAGCGGTAGCTGGCTAGGATCGATACCGTCCACTACGCTTTTGATTGCTTTCAATGGTGCAATGGTGCATTCAATGGTGCATCCCACCGAAACATTTGTGAATAGTGACTTGACATCGAAGCTAGCAAAACACTTATCTGTAAAATCGACGTTTTGGAGTCTTTCCATCAGATCGTCGCTGTTGCGTATCTGGGCATCACTGACGTCACCTAGGGTACTTGATAGAGGTCTTGCTAATACTTTTGCAAGTCGATGGGGGCGCTGCCGATTCCTTACGTGATAGGACGCATCGGGATATTTGCTTTATGTAGTTTCGGGAGTCCTCGCATTCGTGTGGCGGCCGGCGCTTCTTCTAGCAGATGAAGAAGTTGCTTACCCTTCTCAGACCTTTTCAACACTTTTCTTGCCTCTTGATTGCATTTCTTGCTAGTCTTATCAATGAAACCAGAAGGTTTATTCTTATATGTATCTTTGTCCTTGAGCAAATAATTCATTTACTTACATAATCAACCTTATCAATGATAACTACTACACTTCCTTTGCCCGCTTGAGTTATCACCACCGATGAATCATTAGCCAGTGTTTTCAACGCTTCCATATACCGTCTAGGTAGCTTATCTGGTTCTTGGTCAGTTAATGGCTTACAGCACAACAGTATTCCTAGTGTATGAAACATTTTTCTATGTCATCTTCACTCCACATATAATTTCGATTCACATGCTCCATGTAAGTGTGTTTGTCCTTCCCTGATCAAACTTCAGTCCGAGTGCCAAAGCCTCATTTTCATCACCGCAGAGAGTTCATGACGACAAATTAGTAATAATGTCAACATTACCTGCGTCTTTCCAAGAACTGCACTCGCAGAGCCTTTTCAACTTGCGCTTGAGCCTAGTTTGCTGTTGGTCGTTGCATTCGTTAAGTTTCGTTTGTAGCGTTGCTGGGATACGTACTCCTTTTAGCTCATCTCGTAGCACATATATGTTTTCTTTTAATTCATCACAAGCTTCTTCTAAATAACAGCGAGCTGAAACGCTAAATGGATGATCTTTACTTTTAAGTTGTTGAGGAGCTGACTTTGGCAAAACTTGTTCTAATATACAACCATTGAGGGAATTTGAGACGATTGAAACTGCTTGCTAGTTTCTTCTTGGTGTAGTATTCCTTCATATCTGTGCTGCTTGTTGTTGTTCCGGTCATGTCTGACAAATGTATTAATACACAGGCAATTATGACATATATGACACAGGAAAGCAAACACATAGGTGGACGCGTTTCGTCATACAAGACTTCATTTCGAAACAGACTTCATAT
Source organism: Chirona hameri (assembly GCA_036785665.1). Lineage (NCBI taxonomy): Eukaryota > Metazoa > Arthropoda > Thecostraca > Balanomorpha > Balanidae > Chirona > Chirona hameri. The sequence continues at coordinate 1,665 of JAXIVJ010012753.1, read as the reverse complement.
ATATATATATATATATATATATATATATATATATATATATATATATATATATATATTATGTATATGTATAGGTATATGTATATGTATAGGTATAGATATAGATATAGATATAGATATATAGATATAAATATAGATATAGATATAGATATAGATATGGATTTAGATTTAGATTTAGATTAGATATATATATATATATAGATATAGATATAGATATAGATATAGATATAGATATAGATATAGATATAGATATAGATATAGATATAGATATAGATATAGATATAGATATAGATATAGATATAGATATAGATATAGATATAGATATAGATATAGATATAGATATAGATATAGATATAGATATAGAGATAGAGATATAGATATAGATATAGATATAGATATAGATATAGATATAGATATAGATATATATATATATATATATATATATATATATATATATATATATATATATATATATATATATATATATATATATATATACACATATAGATATAGATATAGATATATATATATATATATATATATATATATATATATATATATATATATATATATATATATATATATATATATATACATATAGATATACATATATATAAATATATATATATATATAATATATATATATATATATTATATATATATATATATATAGATTTAGATTTAGATATAGATATAGATATAGATATAGATATAGATATAGATATAGATATAGATATTAGATATAGATATAGACATAGATATAGATATAGATATAGATATAGATATAGATATAGATATAGATATAGATATAGATATAGATATAGATATAGATATAGATATAGATATAGATATAGATATAGATATAGATATAGATATAGATATAGATATAGATTTAGATATAGATATAGATATAGATATAGATATAGATATAGATATAGATATAGATATAGATATAGATATAGATATAGATATAGATATAGATATAGATATAGATATAGATATAGATATAGATATAGATATAGATATAGATATAGATATAGATATAGATATAGATATAGATATAGATATAGATATAGATATAGATATAGATATAGATATAGATATAGATATAGATATAGATATAGATATAGATATAGATATAGATATAGATATAGATATAGATATAGATATAGATATAGATATAGATATAGATATAGATATAGATATAGATATAGATATAGATATAGATATAGATATAGATATAGATATAGATATAGATATAGATATAGATATAGATATAGAATATAGAATATAGATATAGATATAGATATAGATATAGATATAATTAGATATAGATATAGATATAGATATAGATATAGATATAGATATAGATATAGATATAGATATAGATATAGATATAGATATAGATATAGATATAGATATAGATATAGATATAGATATAGATATAGATATAGATATAGATATAGATATAGATATAGATATAGATATAGATATAGATATAGATATAGATATAGATATAGATATAGATATAGATATAGATATAGATATAGATATAGATATAGATATATGATATAGATATAGATATAGATATAGATATAGATATAGATATAGATATAGATATAGATATAGATATAGATATAGATATAGATATAGATATAGATATAAGAT
>JAXIVJ010012752.1:0-39335 GCA_036785665.1 Chirona hameri | reverse complement strand
GACGTGTATCATCTCACATTTCGCCTCGTTAAACGGCATCTGCCATTCATCAGACCAGCGAGCCAGCGCATGCAGATCCTCCAGCAGGAGCCGCCGACCGGGTCACTGCTGGAGTACAGTTTGGTGGCGTCGGCGAAAAGCATCACCGGGCCGTGTACCGCGTCAGGCAAGTCGTTTACGAAAATAACAAATAGGAGCGGACCTAGTACCGAGCCCTGAGGGACACCACTTGTAACTGGAGCCCAACTTGGGTGGCTGCCATCTACCACTACGCGTTGTTGTCTGCCTATCAGGCAACTCTTAATCCATGTCAGGAGACGAAATCTGATACCATACGACATAAGCTTCTGTAAGAGTCGGTGGTGCGGGACACTGTCAAAATCTTTACTAAAGTCGAGATAGGCCACGTCGATTTGTTCACCATTCTCCAAGCGTCTGGACCAGTCATCGATAGAAGCCAACAGCTGTGTTGAACACGACCGCCTAGGTCTGAAGCCATGTTGCAAGTCACTGATGAGATCGTGCTGCCCCAGGTGATCCGTCCATCCATCCCCAGGTAAGTATACCCAGCCAACCAGTTCACACAGCATGATACTTCCAATTTGGATTATATTAGAAAATACCGATGAGTTAGGTCATACACTAACAATTCATACACTAAATGGCAAAACATTAAAAAGCCACAAGCACCGATCCCAAGAACTCACCGCGTTAACTGTTGGCTTACCTCCCCACCCACCATAGGCCTTGCACTACTGACCGAGTGTGCTGGACGGAGGTGTGCACTACTGACCGAGTGTGCTGGACGGAGGTGTGCACTACTGACCGAGTGTGCTGGACGGAGGTGTGCACTACTGACCGAGTGTGCTGGACGGAGGTGTGCACTACTGACCGAGTGTGCTGGACGGAGGTGTGCACTACTGACCGAGTGTGCTGGACGGAGGTGTGCACTACTGACCGAGTGTGCTGGACGGAGGTGTGCACTACTGACCGAGTGTGCTGGACGGAGGTGTGCACTACTGACCGAGTGTGCTGGACGGAGGTGTGCACTACTGACCGAGTGTGCTGGACGGAGGTGTGCACTACTGACCGAGTGTGCTGGACGGAGGTGTGCACTACTGACCGAGTGTGCTGGACGGAGGTGTGCACTACTGACCGAGTGTGCTGGACGGAGGTGTGCACTACTGACCGAGTGTGCTGGACGGAGGTGTGCACTACTGACCGAGTGTGCTGGACGGAGGTGTGCACTACTGACCGAGTGTGCTGGACGGAGGTGTGCACTACTGACCGAGTGTGCTGGACGGAGGTGTGCACTACTGACCGAGTGTGCTGGACGGAGGTGTGCACTACTGACCGAGTGTGCTGGACGGAGGTGTGCACTACTGACCGAGTGTGCTGGACGGAGGTGTGCACTACTGACCGAGTGTGCTGGACGGAGGTGTGCACTACTGACCGAGTGTGCTGGACGGAGGTGTGCACTACTGACCGAGTGTGCTGGACGGAGGTGTGCACTACTGACCGAGTGTGCTGGACGGAGGTGGCGTCACAGCCGGTGTGCCGCAGCAGGGTGACCAGCAGCAGACGGCATACCAGCTCCGAGGTCCCGCGGCAGGTCGTCAGGGTCCGGCTCCAGGCCCTCCGCCAGACCGTACTCATACAGCTCCTCGTACACGTACTCCTGCTTATCTGCCGTACATCACGAGGAAACAACACGTACATCACAAGGAAACAACACGTACATCACAAGGAAACAACACGTGCATCACGAGGAAACAACACGTACATCACGAGGAAACAACACGTACATCACAAGGAAACAACACGTACATCACGAGGAAAGAACATGTACATCACAAGGAAACAACACGTGTATCACAAGGAAGCAACACGTGCATCACTAGGAAACAACACGTGCATCACAAGGAAACACCACGTGCATCACAAGGAAACACCACGTGCATCACAAGGAAACAACACGCACATTACAAGGAAACAACACGTGCATCACAAGGAAACAACACGTACATCACAAGGTAGCAACACGTACATCACAAGGAAACACCACGTGCATCACAAGGAAACAACACGTACATTACAAGGAAACAACACGTGCATCACAAGGAAACACCACGTGCATCACAAGGAAACAACACGTACATTACAAGGAAACAACACGTACATCACAAGGAAACAACACGTATATCACAAGGAAACAACATGTGCATCACAAGGAAACAACACAATGGCCGTCAACAACAGCGGCCACAGCCAACAGCAGAAATACAAGTTTTATACTGAATTCACAAGAGACGCAGAGTAACACAAATAAAGGCGAAGATTTCACTACGATGATGATTTGAATTTTAAGGCGCTGCGACTGCTAAAATTTAACAATGAAAGGGTCCTTGAAAGTTGAAACACATTCCCAGACAAAGTGCCCTACGAACACCGACGTGGCTGCGGGCGAGGAGAACACCGACGTGGCTGCGGGCGAGGAGAACACCGACGCGGCTACTGGCGAGGAGAACACCGACGTGGCTGCAGGCGAGGAGAACACCGACGTGGCTGCGGGCGAGAACACCGACGCGGCTGCTGGCGAGGAGGACACCGACGTGGCTGCGGGCGAGGAGAACACCGACGTGGCTGCGGGCGAGGAGAACACCGACGCGGCTACTGGCGAGGAGAACACCGACGTGGCTGCGGGCGAGGAGAACACCGACGTGGCTGAGGGCGAGGAGAACACCGACGCGGCTACTGGCGAGGAGAACACCGACGTGGCTGCGGGCGAGGAGAACACCGACGCGGCTGCTGGCGAGGAGAACACCGACGTGGCTGCGGGCGAGGAGAACACCGACGCGGCTGCTGGCGAGGAGAACACCGACGCGGCTGCGGGCGAGAACACCGACGCGGCTACTGGCGAGGAGAACACCGACGCGGCTACTGGCGAGGAGAACACCGACGTGGCTGCGGGCGAGGAGAACACCGACGTGGCTGCGGGCGAGGAGAACACCGACGTGGCTGCGGGCGAGGAGACACCGACGCGGCTACTGGCGAGCAGAACACCGACGTGGCTGCGGGCGAGGAGAACACCGACGCGGCTGCTGGCGAGGAGAACACCGACGTGGCTGCGGGCGAGAACACCGACGCGGCTACTGGCGAGGAGAACACCGACGTGGCTGCGGGCGAGAATACCGACGCGGCTACTGGCGAGGAGAACACCGACGCGGCTACTGGCGAGAACACCGACATGGCTGCGGGCGAGGAGAACACCGACGCGGCTGCTGGCGAGGAGAACACCGACGCGGCTACTGGCGAGGAGAACACCGACATGGCTGCGGGCGAGGAGAACACCGACGCGGCTGCTGGCGAGGAGAACACCGACGCGGCTACTGGCGAGGAGAACACCGACATGGCTGCGGGCGAGGAGAACACCGACGCGGCTGCTGGCGAGGAGAACACCGACGCGGCTACTGGCGAGGAGAACACCGACGTGGCTGCGGGCGAGGAGAACACCGACGTGGCTGCGGGCGAGGAGACACCGACGCGGCTACTGGCGAGAACACCGACGTGGCTGCGGGCGAGGAGAACACCGACGTGGCTGCGGGCGAGGAGAACACCGACGTGGCTGCGGGCGAGGAGACACCGACGCGGCTACTGGCGAGGAGAACACCGACGTGGCTGCGGGCGAGGAGAACACCGACGCGGCTGCTGGCGAGAACACCGACGCGGCTACTGGCGAGAACACCGACGCGGCTGCGGGCGAGGAGAACACCGACGTGGCTGCGGGCGAGGAGAACACCGACGCGGCTACTGGCGAGGAGAACACCGACGCGGCTACGGGCGAGGAGAACACCGACGTGGCTGCTGGCGAGGAGAACACCGACGTGGCTGCGGGCGAGGAGACACCGACGCGGCTACTGGCGAGGAGAACACCGACGCGGCTGCGGGCGAGGAGACACCGACGCGGCTACTGGCGAGGAGAACACCGACGTGGCTGCGGGCGAGGAGACACCGACGCGGCTGCGGGCGAGGAGACACCGACGCGGCTACTGGCGAGAACACCGACGTGGCTACTGGCGAGGAGAACACCGACGTGGCTGCGGGCGAGGCCGTCTGCTTACCGAATCCGACGGCGGCGGCCAGAGCCACTCTCTCCGAGTCACTCCACCAGGAGACGGCGTCCAGGAGGCAACTCAGCTGACCCAGACTGACCTCGGCCGTCAGCTGGCCGTCCCGGGTCACACAGGTCATCAGGCCAGACAGACAGCCGCCTGGAACAGACCACGGCAGACAGACATACAGACACGGCGTCAGGGCGGGGCAAGAGGCAAACACACGGGTAACGTGGGGTGGAAGCCGGGGGCTCAGGTTGAAAACTTATGGTCACTGCCCGTGTCGGGCTCAGTGTGTATGTATCATCATAGCAGAGGGAAGGGGAGGGTGTTGTGCCGCGGGGGACGCCAGGGACGCCTAATCTCAGGGCGTTCCCGTGACATGTCCAGCCGAGATTGTACTCTGGGTGCCCGTATAAACCGCAACTGAATACTTCACAGCTGGGGCTCTGTTAGGCACCCGGGCTTCTCACGCCAAAATACAGAAAACGCACTGCAAGAAATATCCGCAGTAAGACGAGGAAAGAGTATCAAAAATCGGTCAGCGTTTAACTATCAACTGAATATAGTTAAAACGAACACAAAGCCGGGCATCGACACTCGCAGAAGACACATGGAATACGGATACGTACCGATCTGCTCGCCATCAGCCTGCAGACCGCGGCAGAGCAGCGGACTCGCCAGCCAGCGGGTCGTGTCCGTCTCCTCCTGCAGCAGGGGAGGGCCGGCGAGCAGGCCGCCCAGGCAGCGGCCCACCAGCAGACCGCAGGCCTGCTCCGCGTCCGACAGCCACCGCCACCGGTCTGGACACAGACACAGGACCGCACAGCACACGTCAGACACAGAGGCGGCGAGGTCGGGCTGGACACAGACACGGGACCGCAAAGCACACGTCAGACACAGAGGCGGCGAGGTCGGGACCGCACAGCACACGTCAGACACAGAGGCGGCGAGGTCGGAACCGCACAGCACACGTCACACACAGAGGCGGCGAGGTCGGGACCGCACAGCACACGTCAGACACAGAGGCGGCGAGGTCGGGACCGCACAGCACACGTCACACACAGAGGCGGCGAGGTCGGGACCGCACAGCACACGTCAGACACAGAGGCGGCGAGGTCGGGACCGCACAGCACACGTCACACACAGAGGCGGCGAGGTCGGGACCGCACAGCACACGTCAGACACAGAGGCGGCGAGGTCGGGACCGCACAGCACACGTCACACACAGAGGCGGCGAGGTCGGGACCGCACAGCACACGTCAGACACAGAGGCGGCGAGGTCGGGCTGGACACAGACACACAGGACCGCACAGCACACGTCAGACACAGAGGCGGCGAGGTCGGGCTGGACACAGACACACAGGACCGCACAGCACACGTCAGACACAGAGGCGGCGAGGTCGGGACCGCACAGCACACGTCAGACACAGAGGCGGCGAGGTCGGGACCGCACAGCACCACGTAAGACACAGAGGCGGCGAGGTCGGGACCGCACAGCACACGTCAGACACAGAGGCGGCGAGGTCGGGCTGGACACAGACACGGGACCGCATAGCACACGTCAGACACAGAGGCGGCGAGGTCGGGCTGGACACAGACACACAGGACCGCACAGCACACGTCAGACACAGAGGCGGCGAGGTCGGGACCGCACAGCACACGTCAGACACAGAAGCGGCGAGGTCGGGACCGCACAGCACCACGTCACACACAGAGGCGGCGAGGTCGGGCTGGACACAGACACGGGACCGCACAGCACCACGTCAGACACAGAGGCGGCGAGGTCGGGACCGCACAGCACACGTCACACACAGAGGCGGCGAGGTCGGGCTGGATACAGGCACGGGACCGCACAGCACACGTCAGACACAGAGGCGGCGAGGTCGGGCTGGACACAGACACGGACCGCACAGCACACGTCAGACACAGAGGCGGCGAGGTCGGGACCGCACAGCACCACGTCAAACACAGAGGCGGCGAGGTCGGGACCGCACAGCACACGTCAGACACAGAGGCGGCGAGGTCGGGCTGGACACAGACACACAGGACCGCACAGCACACGTCAGACACAGAGGCTGACACAGAGGTCGGGACCGCACAGCACCACGTCAGACACAGAGGCGGCGAGGTCGGGACCGCACAGCACACGTCAGACACAGAGGCGGCGAGGTCGGGCTGGACACAGACACGGGACCGCACAGCACACGTCAGACACAGAGGCGGCGAGGTCGGGACCGCACAGCACACGTCAGACACAGAGGCGGCGAGGTCGGGACCGCACAGCACCACGTCAGACACAGGCGGCGAGGTCGGGACCGCACAGCACACGTCAGACACAGAGGCGGCGAGGTCGGGCTGGAAACAGACACGGGACCGCACAGCACACGTCAGACACAGAGGCGGCGAGGTCGGGCTGGACACAGACACACAGGAACGCACAGCACACGTCAGACACAGAGGCGGCGAGGTCGGGCTGGACACAGACACACAGGACCGCACAGCACACGTCAGACACAGAGGCGGCGAGGTCGGGCTGGACACAGACACACAGGACCGCACAGCACACGTCAGACACAGAGGCGGCGAGGTCGGGACCGCACAGCACACGTCAGACACAGAGGCGGCGAGGTCGGGCTGGACACAGACACACAGGACCGCACAGCACACGTCAGACACAGAGGCGGCGAGGTCGGGACCGCACAGCACACGTCAGACACAGAGGCGGCGAGGTCGGGCTGGACACAGACACACAGGAACGCACAGCACACGTCAGACACAGAGGCGGCGAGGTCGGGCTGGACACAGACACACAGGACCGCACAGCACACGTCAGACACAGAGGCGGCGAGGTCGGGCTGGACACAGACACACAGGACCGCACAGCACACGTCAGACACAGAGGCGGCGAGGTCGGGCTGGACACAGACACGGGACCGCACAGTACACGTCAGACACAGAGGCGGCGAGGTCGGGCTGGACACAGACACGGGACCGCACAGCACACGTCAGACACAGAGGCGGCGAGGTCGGGCTGGACACAGACACGGGACCGCACAGCACACGTCAGACACAGAGGCGGCGAGGTCGGGCTGGACACAGACACGGGACCGCACAGTACACGTCAGACACAGAGGCGGCGAGGTCGGGCTGGACACAGACACGGGACCGCACAGTACACGTCAGACACAGAGGCGGCGAGGTCGGGCTGGACACAGACACGGGACCGCACAGCACACGTCAGACACAGAGGCGGCGAGGTCGGGCTGGACACAGACACACAGGACCGCACAGCACACGTCAGACACAGAGGCGGCGAGGTCGGGACCGCACAGCACACGTCAGACACAGAGGCGGCGAGGTCGGGACCGCACAGCACACGTCAGACACAGAGGCGGCGAGGTCGGGACCGCACAGCACACGTCAGACACAGAGGCGGCGAGGTCGGGCTGGACACAGACACACAGGACCGCACAGCACACGTCAGACACAGAGGCGGCGAGGTCCGGCTGGACACAGACACACAGGACCGCACAGCACACGTCAGACACAGAGGCGGCGAGGTCGGGTAGATATCACACAGCTGTCCAGATCCGTTATCCAGATGGTCGTCACTGACGAAAATATGTACCGATACTGGAAAAACGTTCAGTTCAGCACTTTTCCTCATAACGTTCTCAATAGATCAAACAACACACGGAAATTGATACATTCCTCTAGCCTAGCTCACCAGAAAACAAAACTCAGATCACACAATAGAGAAAACTACCTCTATCGCCGGCCTGTGCCTCACGCTTTGTGCGCTGGTGATTTAGGGGTTAAGGGCGCCGCAAATACCTGCATCTTACGCAACGTCAGTTACCCATTGTCTCACCATCACCATCACCATCACCATCACCGCCCCACCTCCAGTGTCCTCCCTGGCCTCGGTGGTGAGCCGCACTAGGGCGTCGACGGCCGGCAGCAGGGCGGTCAGGTGGCCGAGCAGGGAGCAGATGAGGCTGACGGGCAGCAGCAGAAGAGCGTGGACCACCTTCGAGAACATGGCGCCGCACGCAGACTGCAGCAGCCACTCTGGCCGCCGACCGAGCGGGAAACAGAAAAATTAACAAACAGCAAAATGAAGCTGGTATTAGGGTGAAGTTGGTGTACTGTTACTGATTTATGGATATGATATGAAGAATGAAGATACTGTTCTTGCTCTTCAAAACGCCTGTTGGCCTTATTGACGAACTTCGTTGTGGAGCTTTCATTCCACATTTGTATTACTGTCGTAAATAGGATACGAGGTAAAATTACGACTCCATTTGTGCTGGACATGGCTTAAGCATAGGGTCTACACGGCAAACCCAGGTCGTCGCCAAACATGCACACCACAGTGTGAAGATCCTGACAGTGTATATGGAAACATATGAACAGCTGCCTGATGAACATGGTGCTGACCTTGAGTGTGACTCCTGACTGACTGACTTCTGCCCACTGTGATGACCCCTGGGCCCTGACACTAACCTCTGACCGCTGTAGAGATCTCCGGTCGCGGTGAGAGGACGGAGAGGGCGCGGCCGGCCGCCTCGCGGGCCAGAGGGAACAGCAGCGACAGGTGACTCTGCAGCAGCGCCATGCTGCTCTTATACTGAAATATCAACAGGCTCTTATAATGCTCTTATACTGAAATATCAACAGGCTCTTATAATGATCTTATACTGAAATATCAACAGGCTCTTATAATGCTCTTATACTGACATATCAACAGGCTCTTATACTGCTCTTATACTGAAATATCAACAGGCTCTTATACTGCTCTTATACTGAAATATCAACAGGCTCTTATACTGCTCTTATACTGAAATATCAACAGGCTCTTATAATGCTCTTATACTGACATATCAACAGGCTCTTATACTGCTCTTATACTGAAATATCAACAGGCTCTTATACTGCTCTTATACTGAAATATAAACAGGCTCTTATACTGCTCTTATACTGAAATATCAACAGGCTCTTATACTGCTCTTATACTGAAATATCAACAGGCTCTTATACTGCTCTTATACTGAAATATCAACAGGCTCTTATACTGCCCTTATACTGAAATATCAACAGGCTCTTATACTGCCCTTATACTGAAATATCAACAGGCTCTTGTAATGTTCTTATACTGAAATATCAACAGGCTCTTATACTGCCCTTATAATGAAATATCAACAGGCTCTTGTAATGTTCTTATACTGAAATATCAACAGGCTCTTATACTGCCCTTATACTGAAATATCAACAGGCTCTTATACTGCCCTTATACTGAAATATCAACAGGCTCTTGTAATGCTCTTATACTGAAATATCAACAGGCTCTTATACTGCCCTTATACTGAAATATCAACAGGCTCTTATACTGCCCTTATACTGAAATATCAACAGGCTCTTGTAATGTTCTTATACTGAAATATCAACAGGCTCTTATAGTAACTGCCCTTATACTGAAATATGGCACAGCACTCAGTGAGTCACCCACAGTCACCCAGTCACTCAGTCACGCAATAACTCAGTCACTCAGTCACTCAGTCACTCAGTCACTCACTCAGTCACTCACACACTCAGTCACACACTCAGTCACACACTCAGTCACACACTCAGTCACACACTCAGTCACACACTCAGTCACACACTCAGTCACACACTCAGTCACACACTCAGTCACACACTCAGTCACACACTCAGTCACACACTCAGTCACACACTCAGTCACACACTCAGTCACACACTCAGTCACACACTCAGTCACACACTCAGTCACACACTCAGTCACACACTCAGTCACACACTCAGTCACACACTCAGTCACACACTCAGTCACTCATTGTCACTCACAGTCACTCACAGTCACTCACAGTCACTCAGTCACTCACAGTCACTCACAGTCACTCACAGTCACTCACAGTCACTCACAGTCACTCACAGTCACTCACAGTCACTCACAGTCACTCACAGTCACTCACAGTCACTCACAGTCACTCACAGTCAGTCACCGTCAGTCACCGTCAGTCACCGTCACTCAGTCACTCAGTCACTCAGTCACACCAGTGACTGGCTCACGCATTATCCCAGACCAATTATGGTGCAGCGTAGAGGATTAAATCGTTAAATTGTGCCAGCCACATTGGGGTTTTCTTGGTGGACTGACCGTTCTGTTCATATGACGGCCAATACCAGCTCATCAACAGCTCTGTTGATGATGCTCAATTGGGCTTAGAGGACAGGCGGCAAACAGAAAAATGACGTGTCAATCACTCATTACTCTTATTATCTTCGCTGCCACTATACAAGTCAGTACGTTCATTCCAGCGCCTGATTCGCTCTGAGTTCAGATAAACCTCCGCCTGTTCATTGCTCAATTCTGCGGGCCGGCGTCTCACCTCCTGGCTGTCGACGTTGGAAGATGCAGTGTAGCAGAAGGCCAACAGATGGCTCTGCAGTGACATCAGCAGCGCACACAGGTGCAGCGAGTGGTCGTTGGGTCCGTCGGCCAACTCCTGCCCCGGCACAGACCGCTCCAGTGAGTCCAGCCGACGCTCCTGTAATCAGCCACACCATATTCAGGCAACGGCAGGTTACGATTACGAAATAGAAACCTGTGTTTCGTAATATTCCAAATACATTACGATCCTGAGAAGATCTGGCAGGATGTAAGGTATAACGCGCTCTTCTAGGATTAATTCTTCTTTACAACACAGTAATGTATCTGATATCTACACAGTGATTATTGTACCGCTATATTGAGTAACAAAATGGTTGTTTACGTCTATGCGTGCAACTCTGCAACTCTGTCTCTGCAACTTTGCCAGTCCATTTCTATGAAGCATGCACTGGCAGTTGTTGAATTATATACAACAGAGCTTGGAGACCAATAGACCAAACCACTGTTAATGCACCCGCACATGAGCAGCTATCAATGACTACCCACAACCCTCAGCCCACAGTAGCAGAGCTGAGCTGCCCTCGTCCCCCACCCACCGTGGCGAAGCCAACATTGCGCAGCAGCGTCTTCATCAGCAGCAGCGCCACGGCCGGGTCGGCGGGCGCGGCGCCGCGTTGCTGCGTCGCCGCTCCGTAGCCCAGCAGGGCGGCCACGTGCGTGTGCTCCTCCAGTGAGGTCAGTATCATACTCAGCTGCAGCTCCTGCCAGGCGGGGCAGAACGATCGGTCAGCGGGCTAGCTGTGTAGGGGGTTAAGTGCGTCAGGGACTTCTACACAGCACACACTGACTCCAAACGTCGCGGCGTGGCGCAGTGCTGACTGGGTGTGACTTCGAGCTGACGCCGGTACCGACAGAACCTAGCCATGGACGTCTGGATAGGTGGGCGCTATAGCGCCGATACTGGGACACAAAGTGCGGACCTTCTCACCTCCTACAGCTGTGATTGCAGAACAGCGAGTAGCTGATCGTGACACAGACGGCGCAGGTCTGACGTCACGCTGACGTCACGGTAGGCAGACGGTCGTACGTTACCGTGATTCTGCTCCTACAAAACGCCTCGTACGTGAGAGCCACCCTGTACTACATCACCCCATCAGAAACTCGTCCCACCCCGCGGCGACAAAGTGCATTTCTAACCTGTCCGTCGGTGAGTTTAGCTCCGCTGCCGGGTCCCTGCGGCAGTAGAGAGTGCAGTATCTCCATGCGTTCGCGCAGCGGCGGCAGCAGCAGCGGCGCGCCCGTCCTCAACGCGGCCCGCACGGTGGACTGCAGGCACGCCGGCATACTGGTATCTATCAGCCTGCCGGGGCAGACAGGGCAGGGTGACGGGGTGGTCATCGGCAGGTAAGGTGTACCCGGGTAGTTACAGGCAGACACCACGCAACAGGACGGTCAGAGCAAAGTTTGACACATTGGAGTGGATAGAGACAAGGTCTGGCGTCCCGGGTCGGTCAGAGACATGTTTACTAATCGCTACGGTTCAAATCTATATCAGTCGTTAATATCGATATAAGTCGTTAAGATCGATATCAGTCGTTAAGATCGATATCAGTCGTTAATATCGATATCAGTCGTTAATATCGATATCAGTCGTTAATATTGATATCAGTCGTTAAGATCGATATCAGTCGTTAAGATCGATATCAGTCGTTAAGATCGATATAAGTCGTTAAGATCGAAAGCAGTCGTTAATATCGATATCAGTCGTTAAGATCGATATCAGTCGTTAAGATCGATATCAGTCGTTAAGATCGATATCAGTCGTTAATATCGATAGCAGTCGTTAAGATCTATATCAGTCGTTAATATCTATATCAGTCGTTAAGATCTATATCAGTCGTTAAGATCGATATCAGTCGTTAATATCGATATAAGTCGTTAAGATCGATATCAGTCGTTACTATCGATATCAGTCGTTGATATCGATATAAGTCGTTAAGATCGATATCAGTCGTTAATATCTATATCAGTCGTTAATATCGGTATCAGTCGTTAATGTCGATATCAGTCGTTAATATCTATATCAGTCGTTAATATCGGTATCAGTCGTTAATGTCGATATCAGTCGTTAATATCTATATCAGTCGTTAATATCGGTATCAGTCGTTAATGTCGATATAAGTCGTTAATATCGATATAAGTCGTTAAGATCGATATCAGTCGTTACTATCGATATCAGTCGTTGATATCGATATAAGTCGTTAAGATCGATATCAGTCGTTAATATCTATATCAGTCGTTAATATCGGTATCAGTCGTTAATGTCGATATCAGTCGTTAATATCTATATCAGTCGTTAATATCGGTATCAGTCGTTAATATCTATATCAGTCGTTAATATCGGTATCAGTCATTGATATCGATATCAGTCGTTAAGATCGATATCAGTCGTTAAGATCGATATCAGTCGTTAAGATCGATATCAGTCGTTAAGATCGATATCAGTCGTTAAGATCGATATCAGTCGTTAAGATCGATATCAGTCGTTAAGATCGATATAAGTCGTTAATATCGGTATCAGTCGTTAATATCGGTATCAGTCGTTAATGTCGATATCAGTCGTTAAGATCGATATCAGTCGTTAATGTCGATAGCAGTCGTTAAGATCGATATCAGTCGTTAAGATCGATATCAGTCGTTAAGATCGATATCAGTCCAGAACAAAGTCACTGATCGCAGACACACAGCAGGTCAGTCGTCTCACCTGAAGAGCAGAGTGCGCAGACTGCCGGCCTGCGCGCCGATCGCGCCGGCATCCAGCCCACTGCTGATGGCCAGGGAGAGGTGGGTGTGCAGCAGCCGCAGACAAGCCAGCAGGAACTCCTGGTGACGCCTGAAGAGACACACAAAGAAACACGCACAGGGTGCGCCATGTTAATAGCCGATATAAAACTGAGTTTAGACCAGGGCAATAACATGCAGGCCCCGGTTAGTTAAGAAAGAACACTATATTATATTGGATCAACAGTCAGAATTGAAAGTTTGAAATACTCAACTATATACACAAACAAAATTTGACGTGGTCCGACTGGTTGATGAAGATTGTAACTGCGATGGTTACACAGAGCAGATAATTTGATATACTGAAACGTAATGTATCTCCCTAGAAAGTCAGATTCATAGCAGCGACTGTTCTCCGCGTTATACCAGACGACACTGGCGCGACTGTGTGGGGCGGCGATCAGCTGCACATGAAGTACACCCACACAGTGTGTAGACGAGCCACACGGGCTACATACTCTGTAGAAGTGAAGGGCACTGGTGGCGACTGTGTGGGGCAGCAATCAGCAGCAATCAGAGTACACACCCGCAGTGTGTAGACGAGCCACACAGGCTACTTACTCTGTGGAGGTGAAGGGTGCTGGTGGCGACTGGTCGTCGAAGCCGACGCAGTAGCGCTCGAGGAAGGCCCGCAACAGAGAGAAGGTGCTCTCCTCCAGACTGACGCAGTACGGCCGACTCAGAGAGGTCGCCTGTCTGCTGGTCACGATACCAGGGGAGGAGCGTCACGACGTCATATAGACACATTAGGGGAGGAGCGTCACGACGTCATAGACACATTAGGGGAGGAGCGTCACGACGTCATACATATACATTAGGAGAGGAGCGTCACGACGTCATACAGACACATTAGGAGAGGAGCGTCACGACATCATACAGAAACATTAGGGGAGGAGCGTCACGACGGCATACATATACATTAGGAGAGGAGCGTCACGACGTCATACATATACATTAGGGGAGGAGCGTCACGACGTCATACATACACATTAGGGGAGGAGCGTCACGACGTCATACAGATACATTAGGGGAGGAGCGTCACGACGTCATACAGACACATTAGGGGAGGAGCGTCACGACATCATACAGACGCATTAGGGGAGGAGCGTCACGACGTCATACAGACACATTAGGGGAGGAGCGTCACGACGTCATACAGACGCATTAGGGGAGGAGCGTCACGACGTCATACAGACACATTAGGGGAGGAGCGTCACGACGTCATACAGACACATTAGGGGAGGAGCGTCACGACGTCATACAGACACATTAGGGGAGGAGCGTCACGACGTCATACAGACACATTAGGGGAGGAGCGTCACGACGTCATACAGATACATTAGGGGAGGAGCGTCACGACGTCATACAGACACATTAGGGGAGGAGCGTCACGACGTCATACAGACACATTAGGAGAGGAGCGTCACGACGTCATACAGACGCATTAGGAGAGGAGCGTCACGACATCATACAGACACATTAGGAGAGGAGCGTCACGACGTCATACAGACACATTAGGGGAGGAGCGTCACGACGTCATACATACACATTAGGGGAGGAGCGTCACGACGTCATACAGATACATTAGGGGAGGAGCGTCACGACGTCATACAGACACATTAGGGGAGGAGCGTCACGACATCATACAGACACATTAGAGGAGGAGCGTCACGACGTCATACAGACACATTAGGAGAGGAGCGTCACGACGTCATACATATACATTAGGGGAGGAGCGTCACGACGTCATACATACACATTAGGGGAGGAGCGTCACGACGTCATACGGATACATTAGGGGAGGAGCGTCACGACGTCATACAGACACATTAGGGGAGGAGCGTCACGACGTCATAAAGACACATTAGAGGAGGAGCGTCACGACATCATACAGACACATTATGGGAGGAGCGTCACGACGTCATACAGATACATTAGGGGAGGAGCGTCACGACGTCATACAGACACATTAGGGGAGGAGCGTCACGACGTCATACAGACACATTAGGGGAGGAGCGTCACGACGTCATGAAGACACATCAACCAATCCCCTAGGCAGACAGCAGAACTGCTTGGTGGTAACACTTTGTGGTGCACAAGACACGCGATGGCATGACTTCGCAAGGAGGGATATTCTAAGAGAATGTCTAAAGCCACTAGGTGACCTCTTCAGCGTCGGGGAGACTTCATCTATGGTAGATAAAATACTTTATCTATGGTAGATAAAAGACTTCATCTATGGTAGATTAAATACTTCATCTGACAAAAAAAAATACTTCAAATACTTCATCATCTCATCTTCATATAAAATACTTCATCTATGGTAGATAAAATACTTCATATATGGTAGATAAAAGACTTCATCTATGGTAGATACAAGACTTCATCTATAGTAGATCAAATACTTCATCTATGGTAGATAAAAGACTCTTCCAAGTGTCTTGGCAGCCCAGTGCAAAACACAATACAACAGACCTCTCACATGGCTGGGGAGTAGGCTGTCCCAAAAAACACCTTTTCGTCGGTGCAAGCTTGCCAATTGACACGGCGTTCTTTTCTAGGCCAATAACAAGTATGCCAAATTTAATTCCGATCCTTTGAGTTTTGGTCCTCCCTCCCCCCGGGCCTCCGTAAGTTGTCGACCCCTACCCAAAAGATACAAAATAAAAGTCGTCGTACAGACCTCCGCGTATGCTCATTTGAAAGCTCTTGTCAAGTAGAATAAACTTTAATTCAGTCGAAATGCTCTAAATTCAAGCTTTCGTTTTATGAGTCATAAACAGAGCCATAGGCGTACACAACGGGGAAGGGGGCAAACGGGTCAATTCCGCCCCCCCCCCCCTTGAAGGTCTGTACGTGCCCCCTTTGGTCGAAAAAATGAACGTTTTTTTTAGAGAAAAATGTTGAAAATATGTCCATTAAAAAATATAGTGGGCCAAATCCGGTGAGTTTTTTTTTGTGGGGGTACTTTATGCCCCCTGAACAAAAATTGCCCCCTCCTGGAGTGAATTCTGGGTACGCTACTGAACAGATCCCAAACCAAGCCTTCAATAGAGCTCTATTGAAGGCTTGGTTTTGGTAGCTGTTTATGACTCATAGAACGAAAACTTGAATCCAGAGCATTTCGACTGAATTAAAGTGTATTCTACTCGACAAGAGCTTTCAAATGAGCACAATTTTTTTTTTACCCTACTGGGTAGACACCACTAAACTGACCCGTCACGAGGCGGTGCGGTAAACTGACCTGTCACGGGGCGGTGCGGTAAACCGACCTGTCACGGGGCGGGGCGGTAAACTGACCTGTCACGAGGCGGTGCGGTAAACTGACCCGTCACGAGGCGGTGCGGTAAACTGACCTGTCACGGGGCGGTGCGGTAAACTGACCCGTCACGGGGCGGGGCGGTAAACTGACCTGTCACGGGGCGGGGCGGTAAACTGACCCGTCACGAGGCGGTGCGGTAAACTGACCCGTCACGGGGCGGGGCGGTAAACTGACCTGTCACGGGGCGGTGCGGTCCAGGCGCAGCTGTGGCTGGTGCCGGCCGACACCTGCTGTACCGGCACCCCCTCCAAGCCCAGCACCTTCCTCGGCCGCCACACGGGCGTGGTCGTGTGACCCAGGCCACACTGACCCATTGAGTTGTTACCCCAGGCGTAGACAATGTGATCCTGCCAGGCACAGACCGAGGGCGGTACGCGGCTGAGTAGCACACACTGGGGTCAACGACGTAGACGGAACCGAAGACAATATTCCGTTATAGCTGTGTTGAGTGGCGTTTTCGAGCCGATATAAAGTTCACTTTTCGACGATAACTAAGCACGCTTATCCAACAGCTAATAACGCTGGAGATCCCCGTGTCATGTTTAAAGGAAGCGTAAAACAAAAATAAGAAAAATAGGTTTAAGTCTGACGTTCATCACTTTTCACCACATCCAAATAATTTCTTATTAATTTCTGGATGGATTCGCAAAGCGACCACAATGCCTGTTGGGGGTTAAGTACTGCAAATGTGTGTTACCTTCGTGAGGGCGAGGCAGTGCGAGTCTCCGAGTGAGAAGTCTGTGACCTGGACATCACAGAGCACCTCGACCAGCGCCGGCCGCTGGCAGGCCACGTCCGGGGAGCCGTGTCCGAGACAGACGCCTCCGCCCCACGACCAGAGCCGCAGACCGGTCACCTGCTCACCCTGGGCGAGACGGGAGGGAGGGAGGCAGACACGTCAGTCAGGAGAGACAGACGCCTCCGCCCCACGACCAGAGCCGCAGACCGGTCACCTGCTCACCCTGGGCGAGATGGGAGGGAGGCAGAGGTCAGTCAGGAGAGACAGACGCCTCCGCCCCACGACCAGAGCCGCAGACCGGTCACCTGCTCACCCTGGGCGAGACGGGAGGGAGGCAGAGGTCAGTCAGGAGAGACAGACGCCTCCGCCCCACGACCAGAGCCGCAGACCGGTCACCTGCTCACCCTGGGCGAGACGGGAGGGAGGCAGACACGTCAGTCAGGAGAGACAGACGTCAGTCAGGAGAGACAGGAGGGAGGCAGAGGTCAGTCAGGAGAGACAGGAGGAAGGCAGACGTCAGTCAGGAGAGACAGGAGGAAGGCAGACGTCAGTCAGGAGAGACATGAGGAAGGCAGACGTCAGTCAGGAGAGACAGGAGGAAGGCAGACGTCAGTCAGGAGAGACAGGAGGAAGGCAGACGTCAGTCAGGAGAGACAGGAGGAAGGCAGACGTCAGTCAGGAGAGACAGACGTCAGTCAGGAGAGACAGGAGGAAGGCAGAGGTCAGTCAGGAGAGACAGGAGAGGCAGGAGGAAGGCAGAGGTCAGTCAGGAGAGACAGGAGGGAGACAGACGTCAGTCGGGAGAGACAGGAGGGAGACAGACGTCAGTCAGGAGAGACAGCAGGGAGGCAGACGTCAGTCAGGAGAGACAGACGTCAGTCAGGAGAGACAGGAGGAAGGCAGACGTCAGTCAGGAGAGACAGACGTCAGTCAGGAGAGACAGGAGGGAGGCAGAGGTCAGTCAGGAGAGGCAGGAGGAAGGCAGACACGTCAGTCGGGGAGAGACAGGAGGAAGACAGACGTCAGTCAGGAGAGACAGACGTCAGTCAGGAGAGACAGACGTCAGTCAGGAGAGACAGGAGGAAGGCAGATGTCAGTGGGGAGAGACAGGAGGAAGACAGACGTCAGTAAGGAAAGGCAGACGTCAGTCAGGAGAGACAGGAGGGAGGCAGACGTCAGTCAGGAGAGGCAGACGTCAGTCAGGAGAGGCAGACGTCAGTCAGGAGAGACAGAGGAAGGCAGAGGTCAGTCAGGAGAGGTAGATGTCAGTCAGGAGAGACAGGAGGGAGGCAGACGTCAGTCAGGAGAGACAGATGTCAGTCAGGAGAGACAGGAGGAAGGCAGAGGTCAGTCAGGAGAGACAGATGTCAGTCAGGAGAGACAGGAGGGAGGCAGACGTCAGTCAGGAGAGACAGGAGGAAGGCAGACGTCAGTCAGGAAAGACAGGAGGAAGGAAGACGTCAGTCAGGAGAGACAGGAGGGAGGCAGACGTCAGTCAGATGGAAACGAGCAGCGTGGATGGGTCAGCGATGCGATAAACTCGTTTGGTTCGGAGTGAAGCAACGAGGGTCGTGACTCGTGGATACACGTCAATTCAGCGATTTTCGATAGACACTCAGTCAAGTCTGTGCCCATGCTTCAGTCGGTAATCGGTATGTCTATCAGCCTGCTTCAATTCGACCAGACAACTGATATTACTTTCCCCGACCCAAGCCGAAGACCAATAAGCTGTCAGTATTGCCACTCACCGTGAATAACTCTTAAAGGGAGTGTGCCTACTCACATCGCTTATTTGGAGTTATTGACACTGGTCTATAGAACATAATTTGCTGAATTGACCCATGACTTCGTTTCTCCAGATTCGCCCTAGTTGCTGAGATATTCCAAAGACTCCAGGAACTTGCTGGGAGCAAAAAGTTATCGGGTAGACTCCAGAGGGCTTCCGCTACTAGAAGCACTGCAACTATCAATTAAACTTCTAGCATATTGTTAGCGCCGGCCAATAGCAATTCAACAAAACAGCTCGTGCACGCTGATAGCAGCAGCCGAACAGAAACTGGACGGCCATCATGTTTTTCGATGATGGCCGTTTCGATGATGGCCATTTTTTGAAGAAGATATCAATTTAGAGCTACGAAACTTGCACATCGTAAAGTGCACAGCGGCAAGAACGTGCTGTGCAAAACTTGTCTTTATATCTTGCATGTTGCATGCGGTTAGAAAAAGAAAGAAAAAATGTGACCGTAATTGTATTGTCTTATGTGCGCCGTTTTACATAACATCACCATAGTGGCGATCGTTTTATAGATATCGAAACAAACAATAAGCAAAAAAACAATATAAGTGAAAATTCAACTAAAGGGGCTCCAGATGTGAATTTCATCATATACAACAATCAAACCAATAGCTACTTACCGTATGAAAAATATTTTTGACATTCCAAAACAGTAGGCACACTCCCTTTAACCCTATTTGTAACAGGGGGGGGCGGATTCCGCCCCCCCCCCCCTCATGTTTTTCGCAGATATCTCCAGAACGGCTGGGAGCAGGCCCATGCAATTTTGGGACTTTTCATAGAATTGAATACCGCATTTGGAGTTAAAATTTTGAGTTCTTAACCTGAACAGAGGCGGCTCCAGGGCACAGTTTTGGGTGGGTTCGGAGGCGACATTTGGCGATAATACGGAAATGCGATCTTCACGGTTTCTTCCTAACTTCCTCAAGTATGAAGGAGTTACATCGGTTTACGGTGATTGCAACAAGTGAAAATTAGTTGATGTTATTGAAATATCATAAAAATTGCATGGCAGAGGCGGTTTCAGGGGCTTGAAAAGGGGGGGGGGGGGGGGTTTCCAGGAAGTATTCAATGCTTGGCGGGAAGCCAATAGAGCGATGTAAGGGACATTTATAGGACATCAAGATGTAAAAGATAGCTTCTGCTTCCATTATTTGCATAATTTATTACATATAGAGTTTCAGGGGCGTGTTCAGGCACATGAAAAGGGGGGTGACTGACATGGTGATGACGATATGCCGGCGATAACGGCGCAATAGACGTTTAGCTTATAATGATATAAGCACATATGAGGCCAGAAAAGGGAATAAATTCATTTTTTGCAGAGACGCGCTCAGGAATGGAAAAAGGGGGTCATATTATTGCAAGGAAACTAAGAGGCATGGGCGTACAATGACATAACATACTGCAGTTTTCGGATGAAACACGCACCACAGGCTACTCTACGAACGATTATAAGATAATAGGCGAGTCCAGGTAGGGTAAAAAGGGGGATAAGCAATGCTAATTGAAGTTGTAAGTGAAATAGTCACTGTTGACTAGTTAGTATCATAATAGCGGATAATATACTTATCAAAAGGTCTTGCGCCGCCCCAGTTTGGATCCTGGATACGCCTATGATGAAGTACAACATGCAAAAAGGAACTATCTACGATCAGTAACATATTTATAGTGCTGGGTAGCAACTTGTCTGCGGTTAATATTTTTTCCCAATTTGACCTCCCTTTTTCACTAACCTGGTACCGCCTATGGCAAAAAAATATGATTTATAACTGTTTTGTCCAATGTCACAATCACATACCATTTCATTTATCAAAAAACAACATCAAAAAATGGTTTTATTACGTATTTACTTCACCCCCATATTGAGTGACCTGCACACGCCTATGATTTTTGAATTTTCAAACGTCACCGTTATATATCAATTTCCAATTCAATCTCTATCGATCCCTATTGGTTGTGTTCAAATCGGTCGATAAACATGAAAGCTATGTTGGATAAAAAATACCACTAAATTGTTTCGTTTTTGCCCCCCCCCCCCCCCCTGTTGCCCCCCTATCCAAAATGTATATTTTGTATTATTTATAAATGTAGATCGTGTTGAGGGGAACCAAACACCGTTTCACTTTTGAAAATCGGACGGGTAGATCTCGTGATCTCCGGGGGGGGGGGGGGGCGGAATCCGCCCCCCCCCCCCCCCCCCCTGTTACAAATAGGGGTAGCCAGGAGCCTGTTACAAATAGGATTAAGAGCCCCAGGGGCACCCTCCCCGCCTCGCCCCGCCCCGCCCCACTCAGTCTGTCCTGCCGGCAATGTGGCACCCTCCCCGGAGACGAATGGTTGCCGGCGGCCACCTTCACACCCCTCCCTACTGTCAGATGTGTCCCCGTCCTCACCCGCTCGAACTGTGATGTCAGCGCCAGCGAGCACTGGTTGCCGGCGGCCACCTTGACCGCTCCCTACTGGCAGACGTGTCCCCCGTTCTCACCTGCTCCGACTGTGATGTCAGCGCCAGCGAGCACTGGTTGCCGGCGGCCACCTTGACCACGGTGCGACCCTGGAGCGACTCGATCACCTTCGGGCGGAAGTAGCGCGCCAGGTCACCGTGACCCAGCCGGCCGTTATCGCCTGCGGGCACAGAACACGGAGCATGGTTCAGTCCTAGCAGGGGTACACTGGGGCAGAGACCAGCTGGTAAGGCCGGCAAGGCATCTCAATTAAAAATACCAGCTGGCCATATCCAGACGATTCCATTTCCAACCCTGATAACCATCCAGTCACTATAAACTGGGATTGCCATTTAGCTGCAGGAATAATCAAATAGCAAGGTTATCCACAAATTCCCGCCAGTCCCGCATCCGAATGAAGTCTAGAACTGACCTAAGCCGAGCATCTAGAGCTAATCCGAACTGATCATTGCTCCAAACGAACACTGACCTGAACCGAAGGACCAGACAGTGCGTCCGTCGGCGGACACTGCCAGGGTGTGGGCGGAGCCACAGCTGACCTGACCGACCGCCGACAGGTCGGCCACCAGGGTCGGCACGTTGCGGCTCGTGTTGTCACCGTGACCTGCCCGTGTCAGGTCAGACGATCAGGACACGCGGGTACAGGGAGTGATGAAAGGACAGTGAGACATACAGAGCCACACGGCCATTCATTCGAGCGAGTCAACATTCCAGCACTGTGCTCACAGTGTATTTATAGCTGTGGTAAGTGGTAAGCTATCTGCACAGGAAAAGGCAACACAAGTTCGGGTCGACATCGAAACCTAACAAGCATTATTGAACTTAATAAAATGCAAGCCAAATCTGTTTACATGAAAAAGGTAGGAGTTACAAAGAAACTACACTACTATCCCTGGACACGACTAGGCAAAATCTGTCCAAACACGGAGACATGAGCTTAAAACTGCAGATCATGATAATATACGGCACTTCTTCCCCGAGCGGTTCGTTAGCTTCCGTCTCAACCAACCGAGACGTCTGTGCTCGCCCTCTCCCCAGGTGTAGAGCTGCCCAACTGACCGAGGCGTCCGTGCTCGCCCTCTCCCCAGGTGTAGAGCTGCCCAATTGACCGAGACGTCTGTGCTCGCCCTCTCCCCAGGTGTAGAGCTGTCCAACTGACCGAGGCGTCCGTGCTCGCCCTCTCCCCAGACGTAGAGCTGTCCAACTGACCGAGGCGTCCGTGCTCGCCCTCTCCCCAGGTGTAGAGCCGCCCAACTGACCGAGACGTCCGTGCTCGCCCTCTCCCCAGGTGTAGAGCCGCCCAACTGACCGAGGCGTCCGTGCTCGCCCTCTCCCCAGGTGTAGAGCCGCCCAACTGACCGAGGCGTCCGTGCTCGCCCTCTCCCCAGGTGTAGAGCTGTCCATCAGAGGTGACGCAGGCCGAGTGCCGATAGCCGGCCGACACGCTGGTCACCGTCTTCCCGGAGAGCAGGCCGCCGATGAGACGCGGGTACTTCTGCGTCACCGTGTTGCCGTGGCCCAGCTTGCCGTAGTCACCTGGACGGGGGCAGGGGTTAGTTGTGGTGTGTGGTGGTGGTGGGGGCTTGCATGTATCACGGCCGCATGTGTTAATCGTCTTGATTCGACTAACATGAGATACGGTCACACATTAGCCGAGCGATGGTTGTTATCTACGTCTGAGAGCTGACGAGGTCAGCACTGAAAGCTATTTAGGAAGTCGCAACACATATTAAACTTTAAAAACGCCTTGTAGTATAAACTCCCGTACCCCTTGCTATTGATCTCCCAAATGAGAACATGACATATCATCACTTCTTTTCGAAGGACCACAGATCACAGACAGCCATATCGCCGTCTGTGTCGCCCTGCCCGTCCCTGCTATCGTACCGTCTCCCCAGCTGTAGACGCGGCCGTCTGTCACCCTGCCCGTCCCTGATATCGTACCGTCTCCCTAGCTGTAGACGTGGCCGTCTGTGTCACCCTGCCCGTCCCTGATATCGTACCGTCTCCCCAGCTGTAGACGCGGCCGTCTGTGGTGAGCGCCAGCGTGTGGCCGTCGCTGCCCTTACTGCTGTCCACGGCCCGGCACGCGGCGTCCAGCGCCACCCTGCCGGTCACACAGGCACACAACAGCAACAGTCAGTGACACGGCACCAGTTCAGATCAGAGTCGGTCCAGCGCCACCCTGCCGGTCACACAGGCACACAACAGCAACAGTCAGTGACACGGCACCAGTTCAGATCAGAGTCGGTCCAGCGCCACCCTGCAGGTCACACAGACACACAACAGCAACAGTCAGTGACACGGCACCAGTTCAGATCAGAGTCGGTCCAGCGCCACCCTGCAGGTCACACAGGCAACTCACAGTCAGTGACACGGCACCAGTTCAGATCAGAGTCGGTCCAGCGCCACCCTGCAGGTCACACAGACAACTCACAGTCAGTGACACGGCACCAGTTCAGATCAGAGTCGGTCCAGCGCCACCCTGCAGGTCACACAGGCAACTCACAGTCAGTGACACGGCACCAGCTGTTCAGATCAGAGTCGGTCCAGCGCCACCCTGCAGGTCACACAGACAACTCACAGTCAGTGACACGGCACCAGCTGTTCAGATCAGAGTCGGTCCAGCGCCACCCTGCCGGTCACACAGGCACACAACAGCAACAGTCAGTGACACGGCACCAGTTCAGATCAGAGTCGGTCCAGCGCCACCCTGCAGGTCACACAGACAACTCACAGTCAGTCACACGGCACCAGTTCAGATCAGAGTCGGTCCAGCGCCACCCTGCAGGTCACACAGACAACTCACAGTCAGTGACACGGCACCAGTTCAGATCAGAGTCGGTCCAGCGCCACCCTGCAGGTCACACAGGCAACTCACAGTCAGTGACACGGCACCAGCTGTTCAGATCAGAGTCGGTCCAGCGCCACCCTGCCGGTCACACAGGCACACAACAGCAACAGTCAGTGACACGGCACCAGTTCAGATCAGAGTCGGTCCAGCGCCACCCTGCCGGTCACACAGGCACACAACAGCAACAGTCAGTGACACGGCACCAGTTCAGATCAGAGTCGGTCCAGCGCCACCCTGCAGGTCACACAGACAACTCACAGTCAGTCACACGGCACCAGCTGTTCAGATCAGAGTCGGTCCAGCGCCACCCTGCAGGTCACACAGACAACTCACAGTCAGTGACACGGCACCAGTTCAGATCAGAGTCGGTCCAGCGCCACCCTGCAGGTCACACAGACAACTCACAGTCAGTGACACGGCACCAGCTGTTCAGATCAGAGTCGGTCCAGCGCCACCCTGCAGGTCACACAGACAACTCACAGTCAGTGACACGGCACCAGCTGTTCAGATCAGAGTCGGTCCAGCGCCACCCTGCAGGTCACACAGACAACTCACAGTCAGTGACACGGCACCAGCTGTTCAGATCAGAGTCGGTCCAGCGCCACCCTGCAGGTCACACAGACAACTCACAGTCAGTGACACGGCACCAGCTGTTCAGATCAGAGTCGGTCCAGCGCCACCCTGCAGGTCACACAGACAACTCACAGTCAGTGACACGGCACCAGCTGTTCAGATCAGAGTCGGTCCAGCGCCACCCTGCAGGTCACACAGACAACTCACAGTCAGTGACACGGCACCAGCTGTTCAGATCAGAGTCGGTCCAGCGCCACCCTGCAGGTCACACAGACAACTCACAGTCAGTGACACGGCACCAGCTGTTCAGATCAGAGTCGGTCCAGCGCCACCCTGCAGGTCACACAGGCAACTCACAGTCAGTGACACGGCACCAGCTGTTCAGATCAGAGTCGGTCCAGCGCCACCCTGCAGGTCACACAGACAACTCACAGTCAGTGACACGGCACCAGTTCAGATCAGAGTCGGTCCAGCGCCACCCTGCAGGTCACACAGACAACTCACAGTCAGTCACACGGCACCAGTTCAGATATTTAGTTCCTCTTATTCAGCATATCATCCAGGGCTGACGTGACCCACATCCAGCTACAGACGAGCTGGTCACCAGCCTCATCGATTCACTGCGCTACACATCACAGTGTACTGCCCAGTGCGTACCACACACGCCAGTCAGCAGCCAGTACCACACACGCCAGTCAGCAGCCAGTACCAAACACGCCAGTCAGCAAACTAGTTGGCTAAGCATACGATACAATCGTGTTTGTGCAATGATTCCGTAGTCAGTCACACTGTATCTGTCAGCTGCTGTCTCTGGTGGACCCTACATAAATATTCATTTCGAACCATATAGCACAAGCTCATGAGCATACCACACAATCATGCAAACCAGTGCGCTAATCACGGCCTGCATCCTATTGTGAATGTGAGAGCTGCTCCCGGCCGGTGCCCGACCTGCGCGGCAGCGGCTGGTTAGCAGAGTCGCCGAGCCCCAGCCGGCCGTACGAGCCCTTCCCGCAGGCCGACACAGAGCCGTCCACGTGCACCGTGAACGAGCAGTACTGGCCGGCCTCCATCTGTCGACAAATAACGCCGTCAGTGAATCAGCGAACTAGCCAGCCAAAACGGCAACACGCAACGTTACACAGGCATGCTCACTCCACGCCATAAACATCGAGTACGTTAGCCAAAACGGCAACACGCAACGTTACACCGGCATGCTCACTCCACGCCATAAACATCGAGTACGCCAGCCAAAACGGCAACACGCAACGTTACACCGGCATGCTCACTCCACGCCATAAACATCGAGTACGCCAGCCAAAACGGCAACACGCAACGTTACACCGGCATGCTCACTCCACGCCATAAACATCGAGTACGCCAGCCAAAACGGCAACACGCAACGTTACACCGGCATGCTCACTCCACGCCATAAACATCGAGTACGCCAGCCAAAACGGCAACACGCAACGTTACACCGGCATGCTCACTCCACGCCATAAACATCGAGTACGCCAGCCAAAACGGCAACACGCAACGTTACACCGGCATGCTCACTCCACGCCATAAACATCGAGTACGCCAGCCAAAACGGCAACACGCAACGTTACACCGGCATGCTCACTCCACGCCATAAACATCGAGTACGCCAGCCAAAACGGCAACACGCAACGTTACACCGGCATGCTCACTCCACGCCATAAACATCGAGTACGCCAGCCAAAACGGCAACACGCAACGTTACACCGGCATGCTCACTCCACGCCATAAACATCGAGTACGCCAGCCAAAACGGCAACACGCAACGTTACACCGGCATGCTCACTCCACGCCATAAACATCGAGTACGTTAGTATTGCTGTTTTCAGTAGGCATGTTTACAAAGGACAAGTACAAACCATGACGACGAAGAATCTTCCCTTCGTCGTGTTCGTCTATGCTACCCAGCGCCCCACCCCACCCCACCCCACCTCTCACAAATATCGCCTCCCAGTGTTACTCTCCGTCCCAGCCCACCTGCTGTACAGCCTCGAAGGCGGGCGCCATCCTGGCCGACACGATCTTGTCCTGTGTAGGCTCGGAGAGCTGGCAGGCCGAGTTGCTGCCCCACACGTACACCAGCCAAGAGTCGGCGCTGACCGGACGCAGGGCGGCCGCCGCCGGCGCCGCGTGTTCCTCTGGGTGGCACGGGAGTACACCGGTCAGCTGGCACAGAATTACAGCACACGGGGGTACACCGGTCAGGTGGCGCGGAATTACAGCACACGGGAGTACACCGGTCAGGTGGCACAGAATTACAGCACACGGGAGTACACCGGTCAGGTGGCACAGAATTACAGCACACGGGAGTACACCGGTCAGCTGGCACAGAATTACAGCACACGGGAGTACACCGGTCAGGTGGCACAGAATTACAGCACACGGGAGTACACCGGTCAGGTGGCACAGAATTACAGCACACGGGAGTACACCGGTCAGGTGGCACATAATTACAGCACACGGGAGTACACCGGCCAGGTGGCGCGGAATTACAGCACACGGGAGTACACCGGTCAGGTGGCACAGAATTACAGCACACGGGAGTACACCGGTCAGGTGGCGCGGAATTACAGCACACGGGAGTACACCGGTCAGGTGGCGCGGAATTACAGCACACGGGAGTACACCGGTCAGGTGGCGCGGAATTACAGCACACGGGAGTACACCGGTCAGGTGGCGCGGAATTACAGCACACGGGAGTACACCGGTCAGGTGGCACATAATTACAGCACACGGGAGTACACCGGTCAGGTGGCGCGGAATTACAGCACACGGGAGTACACCGGTCAGGTGGCACAGAATTACAGCACACGGGAGTACACCGGTCAGGTGGCACAGAATTACAGCACACGGGAGTACACCGGTCAGGTGGCACGGAATTACAGCACCATAACCGGCTAGTGCAGAGGAGTGGAAAGTAGAGATGCAGAAAATAAAAATAAATTGGTCACGGCTCCGGTCACAGCGGCTGACCTAGTTCAGAGGTCACGGCGTGCTAGCAGCCAGTTCAATGAGTCCCAGCTTGGTCACGGCATGATAAATTTTAACAATTTCAACATACGAAATAGTTATGTAATTTGTATCCTAAAAATATACTTTGCTAGAACATTTATATTTGAGAACAGCAACAGGACAAGACTGCCAATACCTTGAGGTATGATGGATGTAGGAAAATCAATAAGCATGAATGAAATGCATGGTTAGTGGTTACCTAATACCTACTACCTAGTACCTACAAGATTCACAAATAAGCCACTGAAAGAATGTCACAGTAATCAACCATGCCATCAAGCATCAACAATGGCATTTTAAATACTAGGAAATGGACAACACAAGTTGGTAAAGTCAGATTCTAGCTGATGTTAATGACAAGCCGTCACGCTGCACAGCAGATATTTACCAAATTTGCCGGAACAACCTTTTGAAATACAGGTATAGGCATATACAAACTGCAAATCTATCTCACTTGCAGGCCATCAAAGCTAAGTCTAAGAGCATACAAGGATAACGATACAATTTAAATAGTAATGTCAAGCATGGCTTCTGGCATGTAAGTAACCAGTGAGCCACAGCTATACCAACATAAAGTCTTGTCATCTCACCTGATTGAAACCAACCACATATTATAATAACGAAATTGCTCACCCCCCAAAATAGTAAGTATGTCACATTAAGGCCAACTTGAACTTGAACTCCCGAGAATCAGTGGCACAGAATATATGACCTTGGCAATGAGGAGATTGCTGTTGTTGCTGGATTAGGGCGCGTAGGCCAAACGCGCCACGCGTATCGGCAGCTGTGGCGCGCCATCGTCAACTACGGCGCGCTTTTATTTTTGTTTCGACGTCAAAAGGTAAATTATGTATTATTCGTCAGCTGTTTGCACCAGGGTAATAGAACAACGGGTAGAACGTGGGGTAGAACAGTAAGGAATGTAACGCCCCCAGGAATTAGACAAGATATAATTTTTGCTGGTAGTTGTTTTGTCTATTATAAATTAAAGGTATTGTTTGCTATCAATAACTTGTATTTCCATAGATTTTAATTCCAGCGAGTATACGAAGTAGTAGTCGAAGTAGTGTATATTTCAGTACCTGTAGTAGCATTTGGAAGCGGTCAGCGGTCGTTCCGACATTGGTTAACGCCCAAGGCCATTTAACCCCTTTACGCCAGGAATATATAAAAATAGTACAAATAAACGTTGTATCCAAGGCTTGTAGCTATCTGGTCCAGACTCAAGAAGTCGGATTTAACATATTTTCCATAGGTTATGAGCCAGCTTCGTCTTAAAATCATCGATTTAACATGGGAACCCTATGGTGTAGTAGGTTTTTAACGCCCGAGTGCTGCCAACCAGGGACTATTACACCGCCATATGTGCAGCCAAATCGGTCCAGCCGTTGCCGAAATTCCATTTGGCTGCAATGCCAAATATGACGTTTGTGCATTTACAAGGTCACAGTGATGACCTGAGGTCACCAGTTTCAGAACGGCTGATGAAATCGTATGCGCTAAATCGATTGGTGCTTGTTGCGAGCAAATCGGTCCAGCCGTTGCTGAGATTGCATTTGGCTGCACATATGGCGGTGTTGTCCGCTAACCAGGGGGTTTTCACTTTGCACAGCGCCATTTGTGACGCATCAGAGAAGTGAAATATAACTGGTAAATTATTTGTGCTAGGAGAAATTATTACATAACAATAATCCTTAGCTTGGCTTGGGGTATTTGGAATTTGGATAAATTTTATTAGACCGAGTCTGTAGCCGTTAATAAGCCCCCATGTCTTGATTTACTTGAATCATCATCTGAGGCATATATTGAGGCTACTGGAAATTTGGAATCCTGTGTCCATGTAATGATCCATTAACATACAACATGTAAGTGTGCAGGTTGGTTGTGCTGTGAGTTGTGACTAAGATTTAAGAGGAAGGTATCTCCGGAACACTTTCTCTGCTTAGGTAACAGGTACCTAAGTAGTAGGTAGTTTTAGTGAAGTAAGTAAGCTTAGTGGCTTGGTGTTTGTTTTCTTCCATAACTTTTTCTTGTTCGTGCCTTGAAGCTACCAACAAAAAAGTGTATATGTGATACAAAGCCACTGGCTTTGTGTTACCTATAAATTAGTGTGATGTTTAAGTTGGTTACTTTATGGAAACCTAGTGCTATGCGTGTCGCCTATCCTATACCCAAGTTAAGCGACCATGATGAAACAGTTTATGGGTGATACAAAGTATCAATCTTTAGTCAGTCAGTCAATCTTTAGTGTTGACTGACATAGGTGACTGAGAAATATAATGCAAACCAAATGAACAGCTGCAACAATTGCTTCAATCAAAATGTTTGGACTTTGGAACATGCGCCTGATTTAGTCTTTAGTATGATAAGGTCACGGCTTTATCTCATTTGACCTGACCTATTCCCGGCTTAGTGCCGCCGTGAAACTGATTTAGTCACAGTGCCGTGACGCCGTGACCAGTTTTCTGCACCTTTAGTGGAAAGCGTGCACGGCCTCATCCGGTCAGGTGGCAATAAGGCGGCAATTTACGCGACTTAAGCGGCAATTTAAAGATAAAGCGTGTCCCATAAATCGCTTCTCTCGACAAACTAGCCCAGTGCGATGCGAGAGGAGAAGCTCAATCCAGTCCACACACACCCACACGTTCAGACGGTACTAAATCCAGTTTCTGTCTGACTGAATATCATCGCATTCATTGACTGTGTCCTGGTTCATGTACAACATCCAAATTACTATGGCCAGAAAGATGATCGTCTCACGCAGAGAGGCCGGCCGTACCTGCCATGTCCACGAGCCGGGAGAGGAGCAGCATGGCGGCGTCCAGCAGCTGGACCTGTCCGTCCTGCTCGCCGTCCTGCTGGTGCGCCGGGTCTGAGCCGCCGCCGCCGCCGCCGCCGCCGCCCAGTGTGGACAGCATCAGCCGCAGGTACCGGCCGTATATCACCGGCCGGCTGCCGGAGCAGAGATGCACGCGTCGGAACGGCGGTCACAGACAGGTTCAGACACAGACGGCAGGCAGAAAGCTAAAGTCAGACGGATCATGATCAGGATGATGATGATGATGATGATGATGATGATGATGATGATGATGATGATAATGATGATGATGATGATGATGATGATGATGATGATGATGATGATGATGATAATGATGATGATGATGATGGCAGGTTCAGAGACAGACGGCAGGCAGAAAGCTAAAGTCAGACGGATGATGATCATGATCAGATGATGATGATGATGGCAGGTTCAGAGACAGACGGCAGGCAGAAAGCTAAAGTCAGACGGATGATGATCATGATGATGATTGGGTTTTTGGGCGCACCGACTACTTATGGTCACTTGGCGCCCATAACGAAGGTCATCTTGTCACTATGGTGTATATACTATAGGTATTCCGGTGGCTGAGATGAAGGCAAACAATCGATCTGTCTGAATAGCTGCTGAATCGTTCCCTAAAAGCTGACACAAAGTTAGTGGAGAAGTCTGGACGAAGAAACGCGACCGTTCAGCAGCGAGGAGCGGACATATAACCAGCATATGTTTTACGGAGAGTGTCGACCCACAGCGAGGACAGAGTGGCCTGCTGTCATTACACACTAGATAGCCGTGAGTTGCATAGGTGTGACCGATGCGTAGCCTACAAAGAATAACTTCCTCCCTCCTAACTTTGCGGGAACTGGAGTGCCAGACGCCCAGCCTGGGCTTTATTTCCCGTAGCTTATTTCTGCCTGCTCCATCCCACACTTGTTGCCATTTGCCTTGTAGAGATGCAGTGATGGCCGGAAAGAAATATCTCGCTGGAAGGGGCAGACGTCGCGTACACCCCACCCGAACAGCACGCTTTGCAACAGCGTCCGCCAGCTCATTCCCAT
This sequence comes from Chirona hameri, assembly GCA_036785665.1. Classification (NCBI taxonomy): domain Eukaryota; kingdom Metazoa; phylum Arthropoda; class Thecostraca; order Balanomorpha; family Balanidae; genus Chirona; species Chirona hameri. The sequence continues at coordinate 7,289 of JAXIVJ010012752.1, read as the reverse complement.
GTATTCCCACGTGACTGGGGATCTAACAAAGAGTAACCTGTTTACCTGCCTGATGTAATTCGGTGATACGCCTTAAAATATCCTGTAAAATGTTCTGAAGGGGATACAAGGTTCTGAGTGCCAAAAGGCTGCTCAGAAAGTCCGTTAAAATAAGGTGTAAAGAGCCATTACCTACTTCAATAAAACAGAGCGCTTTCACCAGGCCTATAAGCTCGGATGTAAACACGGACGCTTGTTTTGGCAAAGTGAAAGACCTTGTATCGTCACCACTCACAAAAGCACAGCCTACTCCTTGGTCTGTCTTAGAACCGTCTGTATAGGTGCGAATATGACCCTCGTATGACGCGATGTGCTCCATCGTCATCGCTCGAAACACCTCACTCGGTAAGTCATTTGTCTTACTCTGCGAAAGTGAGATATCGATCGTGGGAGTTCTCAATTGCCACGGTGGGGTCTGCAACTGCTCAACACGCATGATAGCAGCTGTACAGCTGTACATCATTGTCAGAAAACAACCATTTCACTCCCAGACAGAAAGCACTCGACCGCCCTCTGGATCCATGGCTGTAAACTGACACGCGCGCACACGCACGAACGTAGGCAGGCAAGCACAAATAGCAGGACACGGTACTAAAAGTGACTCGATGGTGTGATTTATATTGTCCATTGTGACCGTAACTGCAGTAATTGTTTGTAAACCATCCCACTTCTCAATAGATCGTGCGTGGGTGGGTGCCATGACGAGATACTGTGATCGCCAGAGCCAGTTGAGTACCCCACATCACCAACAGACCACCACCCCAGCTATTCAGCGTGCCTCCCCGCGGTACCGCGGATTGCCCGGCCCGTGTCCTGCCACCCCGCGGTACCGCTGATTGCCCGGCCCGTGTCCTGCCACCCCGCGGTACCGCTGATTGCCCGGCCCGTATCCAGACCTGACGTCGGTACCGCTGATTGCCCGGCCTGTGTCCTGCCTCCCCGCGGTACCGCGGATTGCCCGGCCCGTGTCCTGCCACCCCGCGGTACCGCTGATTGCCCGGCCCGTGTCCTGCCACCCCGCGGTACCGCTGATTGCCCGGCCCGTATCCAGACCTGACGTCGGTACCGCTGATTGCCCGGCCTGTGTCCTGCCTCCCCGCGGTACCGCTGATTGCCCGGCCCGTGTCCTGACACCCCGCGGTACCGCTGATTGCCCGGCCTGTGTCCTGCCCCCCCCCCCCCCCCCCCCCCGCGGTACCGCTGATTGCCCGGCTCGTATCCAGACCTGACGTCGGTACCGCTGATTGCCCGGCCTGTATCCTGCCTCCCCGTGGTACCGCTGATTGCCCGGCCCGTGTCATGACACCCCGCGGTACCGCTGATTGCCCGGCCTGTGTCCTGCCCCCCCCCCCCCCCGCGGTACCGCTGATTGCCCGGCCTGTATCCTGACCTGACGTCGGCCCGCTGTGTCGCCTCCACCGCGGCCGTCAGCGCCATGTCCAGCCAGTCCAGCAGGTGGTGTAGTGAGCCGCGCTGTACGGAGACACCGAGTAGAAGCTGTGACGACAGCAGACGGCCTGTGGAGGGTAGCATACAGCGTCGTCAGAACACACTCAGCAGCTGTACCGACACACCCAGCAGCAGCAGCAGCAGCTGTGACGACAGCAGACGGCCTGTGGAGGGTAGCATACAGTGGCGTCAGAACACACTCAGCAGCTGTACCGACACACCCAGCAGCAGCAGCTGTGACGACAGCAGACGGCCTGTGGAGGGTAGCATACAGTGGCGTCAGAACACACTCAGCAGCTGTACCGACACACCCAGCAGCAGCAGCAGCAGCTGTGACGACAGCAGACGGCCTGTTGAGGGTAGCATACAGCGTCAAAACACACTCAGCAGCTGTACCGACACACCCAGCAGCAGCAGCTGTGACGACAGCAGACGGCCTGTGGAGGGTAGCATACAGTGGCGTCAGAACACACTCAGCAGCTGTACCGACACACCCAGCAGCAGCAGCTGTGACGACAGCAGACGGCCTGTGGAGGGTAGCATACAGTGGCGTCAGAACACACTCAGCAGCTGTACCGACACACCCAGCAGCAGCAGCAGCAGCTGTGACGACAGCAGACGGCCTGTTGAGGGTAGCATACAGCGTCAAAACACACTCAGCAGCTGTACCGACACACCCAGCAGCAGCAGCTGTGACGACAGCAGACGGCCTGTGGAGGGTAGCATACAGTGGCGTCAGAACACACTCAGCAGCTGTACCGACACACCCAGCAGCAGCAGCTGTGACGACAGCAGACGGCCTGTGGAGGGTAGCATACAGCGTCAAAACACACTCAGCAGCTGTACCGACACACCCAGCAGCAGCAGCAGCAGCTGTGACGACAGCAGACGGCCTGTGGAGGGTAGCATACAGCGTCAAAACACACTCAGCAGCTGTACCGACACACCCAGCAGCAGCAGTAGCAGCTGTGACGACAGCAGACGGCCTGTGGAGGGTAGCATACAGCGTCAAAACACACTCAGCAGCTGTACCGACACACCCAGCAGCAGCAGCTGTGACGACAGCAGACGGCCTGTGGAGGGTAGCATACAGTGGCGTCAAAACACACTCAGCAGCTGTACCGACACACCCAGCAGCAGCAGCAGCAGCTGTGACGACAGCAGACGGCCTGTGGAGGGTAGCATACAGCGTCAAAACACACTCAGCAGCTGTACCGACACACCCAGCAGCAGCAGCTGTGACGACAGCAGACGGCCTGTGGAGGGTAGCATACAGCGTCAGAACACACTCAGCAGCTGTACCGACACACCCAGCAGCAGCAGCTGTGACGACAGCAGACGGCCTGTGGAGGGTAGCATACAGCGTCAAAACACACTCAGCAGCTGTACCGACACACCCAGCAGCAGCAGCTGTGACGACAGCAGACGGCCTGTGGAGGGTAGCATACAGCGTCAAAACACACTCAGCAGCTGTACCGACACACCCAGCAGCAGCAGCTGTGACGACAGCAGACGGCCTGTGGAGGGTAGCATACAGTGGCGTCAGAACACACTCAGCAGCTGTACCGACACACCCAGCAGCAGCAGCAGCAGCTGTGACGACAGCAGACGGCCTGTGGAGGGTAGCATACAGTGGCGTCAGAACACACTCAGCAGCTGTACCGACACACCCAGCAGCAGCAGCTGTGACGACAGCAGACGGCCTGTGGAGGGTAGCATACAGCGTCAAAACACACTCAGCAGCTGTACCGACACACCCAGCAGCAGCAGCTGTGACGACAGCAGACGGCCTGTGGAGGGTAGCATACAGCGTCAAAACACACTCAGCAGCTGTACCGACACACCCAGCAGCAGCAGCAGCAGCTGTGACGTCAGCAGACGGCCTGTGGAGGGTAGCATACAGCGTCAGATGTGGAGACTTTGCAGGTATCAATAACTACTTAGTCACCTGTTCTCTCCCTCCTCAGGCATGATAAATTCCAAAGTGATACTGCCCACTACACCCGAACCAAATGGTCAGCAGACCCACTAGAGAGCAGACCGCCACATACCCTGCGCGTCGGCGGTGGACGACGGCAGCGCCACCGAGCGCAGGAAACGGGAAACATCGTCCAGGCTCTGACGTCCGATGGCCGACATCTTGGTGTCGCTGGCGAGCGACAGAGGAGGCAGGGAGCTGATGATGTCCAGCGCCGTCTGTAGCACGTCCGTGCAGATCGCTGGCCGGCACACACAGAACAGGCCGTCAGTCATAGGCAGTTGGTGTTGTAGCGTCGCTGTTCCGGCGAAATAAAAGCCAGAAACAGTTATACGTGTCGTGCGGTAGCATCGCAGTCTGCTGTAAAATATACCCGTGGAAATGTGCAAATACTTCGTCAGAAAGACAATTAAATAAAAATACTCCTACCAGCTACATGTTTGAAAGTGACAGGAAGTTCAGTGCTAGTGCCTCGAACCCAAGATCGGTTTCCATTCGATAGCAGCGAACGTGTTAAGATAACAGCATTGCATCCTTAACACCCGCTGTGCCTCCCAGATCTCCGTTCCCCGTTTGTGCTCACCGGCGCCGCTCTGCTGCGCCCAGCTCTGTCTGAGCAGGGAGAAGACCAGCGTGAGGCCAGTCTTGACGCCCATGGCCACCAGGGCCGCCTGGCCGCCGCAGGAGCCGTCCGTGCCGCCGTCCGAGCCGCCGGCCCGGCCCGAGTCCCGCCGCCCGGGGGACGGGGACACGGTCTGTACAGACATCCAGCGGGACGCTATGGTCAGATAGAGAGTGGCACACTGATTCAGTAAGTGGCATGCACCGCCATGCCTTAACATTCAAGCTCTGCGGGGCATCGGAAGCCAATTCCTAGACGTGTTATTATACAGCAATCCAGTACATTGACGCTTTAAGAGATACAAATAATCGTCAAAACAATCTTGCATTTCATCAATCGATACCGTTTCACCTACGGCTTACACAACTTACTACACACACTGAAGCACGACACATCACAGGACCCAGTCACACGCAGCGACCCCCCCCCCCCCCCGACACCCCTCAGGCGTGCTACCACCCACCTTGCCGGCGTCATGATACTTGGTAGCCAACGCGTGGAAGATGCGGCGCAGCACCACGAGCCGCTTGCGCAGCAGACCGGAGAGGGGCGCCTCGGCCAGCACGGCGGCGGCCAGGCCCAGCTGGGCGCTCAGCAGGCTGCCCACGAACGCCTCGTGGTCGGCCCGGCTGGAGCCGCTCTCAGGCTCGAAGTCCGGCAGCCGGGCAGAGGGCAGCACCGGACAGGTGTCATGCAGAGGCACCACCTCCTGAGGGGTGGATGGGGCGGGGAGGGGCAGTCAGTGGTCTGCAGGGGTAACGCCTCCTGAGTGGAAGGAAATGGAATGAAGAGACATTGAACTGTCAGCAGGGGCCGGGAGAGACCGCCAGCTGTCAGCAGCGGCTGGGAGAGACCGCCAGCTGTCAGCAGCGGCCCGGAGAGACCGCCAGCTGTCAGCAGCGGCCCGGAGAGACCGCCAGCTGTCAGCAGCGGCCCGGAGAGACCGCCAGCTGTCAGCAGCGGCCGGGAGAGACCGCCAGCTGTCAGCAGCGGCCCGGAGAGACCGCCAGCTGTCAGCAGCGGCCCGGAGAGACCGCCAGCTGTCAGCAGCGGCCCGGAGAGACCGCCAGCTGTCAGCAGCGGCCCGGAGAGACCGCCAGCTGTCAGCAGGGGCCGGGAGAGACCGCCAGCTGTCAGCAGCGGCCGGGAGAGACCGCCAGCTGTCAGCAGGGGCCGGGAGAGACCGCCAGCTGTCAGCAGCGGCCGGGAGAGACCGCCAGCTGTCAGCAGCGGCCGGGAGAGACCGCCAGCTGTCAGCAGCGGCCCGGAGAGACCGCCAGCTGTCAGCAGGGGCCGGGAGAGACCGCCAGCTGTCAGCAGCGGCCGGGAGAGACCGCCAGCTGTCAGCAGCGGCCGGGAGAGACCGCCAGCTGTCAGCAGCGGCCCGGAGAGACCGCCAGCTGTCAGCAGCGGCCGGGAGAGACCGCCAGATGTCAGCAGCATTCAGGGATGGTCAACACTGTGACAAGTGATGAGGAATGGTCAGAGAGGAAACAGAGACAGTGGTTGGGCCGAAAGTCTCAGCAACAGAGCAAACAGTTTCGATTTGATGGTGCAGGTGTTTTACAAAAGTCTGCTCAAAACACAACTCTGCTCTCAGAACAAAGCAGACCCCACCACAAATTACACACTTATAGACTGTCGGTACATGCATTTCAATCATGTTCAGACTCGGTGGTGCTTCTTCTCTCCCTTGCTGGCCAGCTGTCTTACCTTGGACTCGACCAGGCGGGTGTAGAGGCGCTCGACAGCCTGCCTGTGGCAGACTGACTCTGGTTTCTCCCCCATCCAGGTGGAGTTCAGGTGGTCGGACCACTTGATCTTCAAACCCTGCCCGGCCATGGTCCTGTGGGCATGGGCAGACAGTAACTGAATCAGCTACTTACGACAAAGGTGGGTGCTGTAAGTAGCATCAGTACATGCTTTGATTCATTGTCGTCAATCCCTTTCAGTACATGCCTATGTTATATATTAATGTACCCTCAACAAACTTGGTATTTTTACATTTGTTTAACATAGCCTGAGTATTTATAATGGGGAGATATCCAGTCAGGTCGCATGCTATGCAAAGCTTGTTGTGCAGACCAATACCCCATCATCCAACCACAAAATGCCTGGAAACTGGCAAAGCTTAGTGAGAAAAGTTATAAGTGCCCAAAGATATTTGGTCTGCCGGCTGCCCTCTGTCATCTGACCCTGACTGTGATGTATTGGGTTTAGGGGCCAATGGGCCATGTGACAGGTGTGTTCATATGACACCCATTCACCTGCCCCTGAATACAAGTCCTGTCACCTGCTGCATATCATCCCAGTCAGGAGCAAAGAGTGAGCACCAAAATGATGCAAACCTGGCCGGCCACACCGGGTGATGTCAAAAGCCCAGTACTCTCCCAAATGAGCCACAGGGGCAGACATCAGGCATGACAAATGACACAGAGTTGCAAAGATACAAAAGTGAAGGTATTGATAGATAAAATTGTAAATAGTTACTAAAATATAAAATTTCATGTTAAATTGTGTTGGATACCTATGTTAGTATGTCTTGATATGAATATTAACTTATGACCTATTGCAAATTCCATATAAGTCACACTCACATCCTTTCCTTCTGCATTGCAACCACTGCACACCACTGTGATCTCCATTGACAATTTCAGCTATGAGGAATGTCAGCCAAGATTTTGTGGCATTAGCTTGAGCTGTTAAGCATTGATGAGTGTCTGAATACTGACGACAGCATGTTCTTTGTGATGCACTATCCATTGGTAAAACATATCCCCAATGCTTTCATACAACTGGATCAGATAATTTAAATATTGCAGGATTATACAAACAAAAATGTGAAAATCACTCAACCAATATTCCACATAACTGCCATGTATTGCTGTATCTTTCAGCATCATTTGTAACTGGAATTTGCTTCTCATTTCAAGGCCACAACCCTGTCAATATCATGACGCAAAAGCTGTTGGGGAAACTGGGGGAGCAGGTAAAAAATAGATAAATAAATAAATAGATCGAAATGGGTGGAGTGATGCCCATATAAGGACATTTGATCTAAATTCAATTTCGGTACATTCTCACTTTCAAACATGCCATAACCTTACCTTTACCTTACCACTTTCGGGAATTTGGAAGGTCACTAGGCCTGTGGGGTCCCAATCTCACAGAGCTCTAGGACTTATGGACTAGCTTGGTCTT